>CAFUXE010000310.1:1875444-1907451 GCA_903364295.1 Serranus cabrilla | reverse complement strand
TGTGTGTGTGTGTGTGTGTGTGTGTATTTGTACATATGTGGCAATTACCTGTGTAAGTACATGCTTTTACAGGTACACACTCAGGGAACACACAGGGACTGACACATCTGCTGTTGTAATACACATTTTTGGATTGAATCCTAATATTTCTAGCCCCACGCATGAGAAAACAAACAAAAAAGAAGTAAAAAACAATGACAAATTTAGCCCTGGGTCATAAGGTTGTCTTTTTCATTGTTTTCTATAAAAGTCATGAGGTCAAGAAGTTCATTCAATCCCACTTGAGTACTCTGGCAAACATGAAATTAAATGGAAGAAAAATCAATATTTGCAACCTAAGTGTTATTCTTAAAGTTAGGATATTGTTCCTATCAGTTGTGTTAACATTTGCCTCCTTCCTTTTATTGCACGGATCTGGAGAAGTGATAAGATTGCTTAAGTAGAATGTAACAGCAAGGAGCAGTCGCAATCAGATCAGTAATAAACAAGCCTCTGTTTAGCAATACATCTCTACATGCATTCAAACTTGGCTCGTGGTTGAGCGAGCTTGACACTAAATGAAGAGAGGGATTGGCGATATGTAGAACAAAGAACAAAGCTGTTTCTTTATAAATCATAAGACAACACCAAGACCTCTGCACAACCCTGCAGGAAGGCATTTTCTGCATATTGTAGGTTTATGTAGTAGGGATGATGGCCAAATAATGCAAAAGCATAAATAGTGTTTTCTTTAAACAGTTGTCATTTCCAAACTAAAGTAATTTTATTTATTAAGGAATTCAATTTAACACAGCAACAAAAAAATCCTGTGTAAATCAGCAACTCTGTGGTTCTCCTCATTCCCGGAAAGCCTTTTAACATTTTTTAGTTTCTTGGTTCAGCCTTACAACCCTCAACTTTGGCAAAACAGCTATTAATATCACACTGAATGCTACCTGCCCAGCAGACAAGCAGAGTAAACATTTAACTGTTTAGCATAGTGAAGCATTTAGAAGAAAAAAAAGGAGATAGATCGTTCGGGAGTTGGTGGAGACCAAAAAAGAGCTAAAAGGGGAGAGAGTATGTGACTTAAATTTGGTGGCTTAAATTTCTTGGCTGGGCAGAATTTGCACTCCAAGTAAATGTAAAAAATGTCAGCTGGGTTCAGATATCAGCAACTATTTGCTAACCTACTCACCGTACCAATTCATCATTATCATCCAGACAGCTTGGTCGTCAAAGCAGCCAAAAAATATAATAATCCAACTTTAATTTCATTGTATTTTCTTCATGTTGCTGGGTTAAAGATGTGCATTTAATCTGTGTGCTACAGTTATTTTGTGTCTGTATCCATTTGCAGGTGTGCGTTTGGGTGTATGTCAGTGACAGGGAGGTGTGTGACAGGGCCACATGGAACAGTGGCTCACTTGAACCTGCTCAAGATGGATTACTCTGTGTGTGTGACTGTGGCTTAACAGTGATAGATGAGCAGCTCAACACTGATGCGTTCAACCATACAGTACTGCCTATGAGGGGAGTTACTCTGTAGCAGAAGCCGGGTGCACACTACATGCATGATACAGAGTATGCATGTATGACTCATCAATCTGCAATCAGCTTCAAACATTTGCACACAGAAGCTGCCGGATGCCCTCTGCAAGGAGATGAAAAAGATCATTTCACGTCAGCTCGATGACACTTCATCACCTCCTGGAAACTAATGCTGCAAGGAGTCATAAAATACTATCTGTCTCACGGGCTGCAATCTGTCTGTCTGTGCCTGTCTGTCTCTAATTGTCCATCAAGCTCTCCATCTGTGTTTGTCTCCATCTTTCAGTCCGCTCGGCCCTAAGGCCTTTTCACAGGGGAGGGAACAGTTTATCCAGCCTGCGAGCCTAATAACTCTCCTTCCCCATCGACCTCGTTAGGATATGGTCTATTTGCAGCGAGCGAACATGTGCTTGTGCACGAGGGTAAATGTGTGCATGCTGGGCTAAGTCAGGATCTAATTAACTCCTGGAACTGTAGCGCGCGCCTCACACAGACGTATCCATGCACGCATCACTATGGTTGGATGAAGACGTTGCATCTTCAAAAGCAAAATTTTTTTTTACCGAGTAAGAAAAGCATTCCCGTATTGAGAAAGCAAGGGCATCGAATTATCGCCTAGTAGCCTTTAGAAGATAATTTTCCCATTAATAACACATTAATATTTTATGTTAAACTGGGGAAATGTAAAGCTTCCTGTGCATGTGTGTGTGGTGTGTGTATGCATATGATAATCTTCTGTGTTTGCCCATTAAGTCGGATGGAAGTTACAGCAGAACCTTCATTAGGCAGCTGCAAAGGGAACTACAGTCTCATGGTAATCTTGCTAATCAGGGAGAGCAGAGAGCTTTAACTATTATGGGAGGATTCTTGCAGAGTTTGCACTCTTTACACACTTTTTTTACAGTGTCATTCTCACCTGGGTGGGACTTTTTATCTCTCTTAGCTAATGATAAAATATGCCTCACACTTTTCTCACAGGTGTCACCTTAAATTTGGCAAATATTTGCTAAGGCATATCATTTTTGGCACCTAACTTACTGTACCGGAGCAAATACTGATGGTATAAAATAAACACTGAATATATTCAGTGATATTGCATCTGCTGCCCATGGAAAGTCATGTGTAAAGGGGTCATGCTTGTACTGTTGTACCATGTGTGCACCAATTAACATAACATCCCCCTCTATTAATTGTACTTAGCATTCAAAACAAAGTGATTTCCTTTTGCTTGGTTCGCTGTTAACTGCCTGTATCTGCACCATGTGTTTCCCCCATTTAGCTGGGTGTTATTGGACCCATTAAACCCAGCATGCAACACTAGATTCACCCATAATAAGCAATGCAAGTGCAAACTATAAAGCTGCATAAAATATACATTATTACAAATAGCTCCACAAATAGCTCTTCCAAGACAGCTAGCTCATCGTAACTATTAAAGTGTAAGTGCTGATGCAACAGTCTGTTTCGTTAATAGATCCGGCTTTTATTTGCCATTTACAGTGAAATGTAACAAAATGATACGGCAGATTGGGTTTTGTGACCATGTGAACAATCTTGGATTCGACTAAGCACACATCAGTGAGAGGTAGAGCAAAGGAAAATATGAGTGAGGCAAAGCAGGGCGTAAAGGAAGGAGACAGAGACAGATTTATTTGTTTTTTTTGCTTCTTAATTGTTCAATATTAACTGTTTTTTAGTGGTTTGAATGATTTATACTGCAGGTTAGCTGTGTTAATCTCTAGACATGTCACATTTTGGTTCCGATTTAGGGGTTGTGTTAATAAAGAAATTCCATTTTTGATTGCTATACAAGATTTATATTTTAAAACACAGAGTATTTGTAATGATCCATAATTAAAAAACAGATAGATTTACTTCCGTTAGCCTTCATTCATAAAATAGCAGGAAACAATGGAAAAGCGAGGAGAGTTCAGTCAATATTTGAACTGAACATGAGCTGCTCTGTCTTAAAGCCGGAAACCAGAGAAGCAGTGGTGGAATGTAACTAAGTATATTTACTCAGTACTGTACTGTAACTTCATACTTCTACTCCACTACGTTTAGCTGCCAGCTTTAGTTACTTTTCAGGTTAAGTTTTACATGAGAAACATGTTAAATTTAAAGTGATTAGACTTTTTTTTTTAATCAAACTTTAAGTACATTATGATGCCGGTACTTTTGTACTGAAGTGCTTTAAATGCAGGACTTTTCTGTAGTTCCCTTTGCATGATTTAATGTAATGTTTCTCCTTGTGTGACTACTTGCTACTATTAAAACACAGCCTATTTGTAATTATCCATAATTAAAATAAACAGATGGATTCACTTCCGTTAGCCTTCATTTATAAAATAGCAGGACATAATGTGTCTACTGGAGAGCAACATTTGTAAACATATTTTCTAGCATTTCAAAGAACGATCAAGAAAAGAAACAAGAAGCATCTGAATCACTTGATAACATAACGACACACTTTTCACATCCATAACATGTCAGTATCAAGCTGGTTACTGGTTTTTTGCTAACTGATTTTCCAGACCTAAACTTTTGTGCCAATTAAGCCCTCTCAGTGTGACAGTACAGGAAGAAGTGTAAGATAAACAGCGAGAGAGACAGTGTGAAATAAAATCAGACAGAGAGAAGGTTAACTTAAGATTGACAGTCAACAAAGTAAAGAAAGATCACAACAGCCAAGAAAAAGGAAGATAGAATAACGACAGAATTCCCTCGAGAGTGACACGAGTCACAACCCACACAGGAAAAAAAAAAACAGTGTAACAACCTTGTTTCCTGCTCGCACTGCACTTTAATTCCTCTGTGTGTACCTGAGGCTTACAGCTCCTGTCACAACCAATGCTATTCACCGGTGGAATAGATCCATTGATGGGCCCAGCTGGAGCGGTGTGTGGACAGAATATGTGTGTGTGAGGAGGCTTTCATGCCTGTTCTGCCCTTTGTTTGTGTGTGTGTCACGCCTGTCCCGGTGTGTCTGTGTCCAGCCCAGAGCAGGGAAATGCACGGAACAAGGGTGTGATGATTTGATAGATCAGCCGCAGCCGCAGCCACAGTGCGGTGGGTAAGGCGGAGCTGCTGCCACACACTCATTTTCTATGAGGAGCTGTGAATCCATCCTGCGGATCCTGATGAGATTACAGGCAGACACGGGCAGGTGGGTGGGCAGCGTTTCCTCACTGAGGCCTGGAAGGGGCGGGAAATGGTAGCACGGCAACCAATTGCATCGAAGCTTTTTCATGAATCTAATTCTGTATTTGTGCCTCCATCGTTTTTACTGCCATGTTACTCCAATTAGGCTCAGATTCAGCGCTAAAATATTTTACTCGGGAAACAGATCTGAGCAAAGCCAATTTCCCACAAACATGAACCGTAAATTGCATTTTGATTTTGTGAGGCATCCTCGTTTTTTGCCTGGTGGCCCCGCTGTGTTTGGTTAGACTGCTTCATTACAGCTTTGATCAACTGACAATCCTGCAAAGTTGCATTTAAAGGGGAACACCATCTATATTAACAACTCAAATATGTCATTTTTATCAATATTTGAATTGAACATGAGCCAGAAACTCACATCACATTTTGTACTTGAGTATTTCCATTTTATATAACTTCATACTTCTCCTGCACTACATTTACATGACAGCTTTAGTTACTTTTCAGGTCAGGATTCAACATAATAAACATTGTCAATTTAAGCTAATTAGACACCTTTTATCAATTTAACCTCATAACAGTATAGTAGTTTATCACCGATCACCACCAAAATCTAATCACTCGTTCTCCAAAAATTTCATTCAAATCTGTGCAGTACTTTTTGAGTTATTTTGTACACACACAAACAGACAAACGCCAGCGAAACCATAACCTCCTTGGCTGAGGTAATAATACTATATATATTATGTTTCCACTATATTTTTGTGGTCCACTTACACTTATGCACTTTGAAAGCAAACCAGACTAAATACCAAAACTAACCAAAAGTGTCAATTTCAATTTGATTCACGCTAACAAAACGGATTTGGGTTGTGAAAGCGCCCTAACTGAAGACATAATACAAAATAAATATTTTATTTCACAGAGAATTCTGTGTCAAAGTTCAGGTTAGAAGAATCCTTAAAATACGTGTATATTTGTGAATAAGAGAGAAAGACAGACTTGTGTAAGTACACCTGCATCATCATGAAAACAAGGCCAGTGGGACTTGAAGATCAGGTGTTAAAGTATCACATTAATTAACACAGCTTGTGCACTCATTCATGATTTTATCTGCAGCCACTGGGCATGTAAGTGTTTGTGAGCATGTAAGTGTGTATGTAGGCTTATCTGTGATCTGGTGTCTGCTTCAGTCAGCTTCCCCCTCAGGCGTCGGTTTTACCTGACTGCACGCTTTCAACAGAACAGAGTTTTATCCCAGTGTCTGAGTTATTCTGGCTGATGTGCTTACGAGCATATCAACCACGTTTGAGGGAGGAAAAAAAAACCTTTTTACTACACTCAGAAGTCAGAGTGCCTTGGATTTCCCTTTTCTTTTGTTCTTACTGTTCTTTTTATGAAAGATCAAATGATGACAGTTGAAAGCTGACGCACTGTATTGAAAAAAAAAAACCATTGAAATGAATTCATTGCACTGGAGAAAAGACGTCCAGCGCTGGTTGGAGTACAGTAGCACTAATGACGTTAAAAAAAAGCTTTTTACTTTCCACAGAATAATGGGAATATTTCCATTCAATTACATTAACCTATGGTTTAACACATTTTGCACCAACACAAATATCAGGTAAAATCTGGTAAAAGTAACTGAAAGTTGTATATTTTGAAACAAGATCGCCAACATAAACAATGGAATAGCACATTAAAAAGAGGCACAAATGTCAATATACATTCACATACGGCTCGCGGCTGTAAAAAAAAGCTGCTGTTTCTGTGAATTTAAACTACAAAACCACTGTCCAAGGTTTAGGGCAAAAAACTTCCTGGTCAGGTATTTTAAAAGACAGTAAATAATGTACGTAAATGCCAGAAGTGAAGTAGTTACGAGGGTGAGGTGAGTACCATAAAACATAAGTTACAAAAAAGTTTGTTCGACCCTCCCAACCCGAGTGTGACATCCACCATTTAAACTCTGCATCACCGCCAACCATGACTACTACGTCAGCAACATGGTGGCGGAGGACAGCCTGAAATGTAAATATGAGTCAAATTATGCTGCCTGTACAAACGCCCTATAATGACGTCTTTTAGGGGAGACCAGTCTGATATTTTGAGCAGGTAAAGTTTGAAAGAAAGTCTTACTGTAGCTCAGGACTGATGAAACACTGATGAACTCATTCGGCATCAGATGAAAACAAACATTTACAATTGCAGATAAAAAAGCCAATGTCTGACTAGAAATATAATGTTCAGTGTCTAATAATATTTTGCACTCTTAGATGAAGAAAAGCTCAAAGTGTTTTAATATTTATGCTGATTCAATACTTACTTTTATTTCAAAGATATCTATCACACTATTCAATCCTTACAGATTTGTTTGTAGCTAAAACAGCAGATGTTCACATTTTTAATGGGTTTTGTTGACGTGGACTTTATTTAAGAGGCTTTTCGCAGCTCTGAGTCTGCTGTGCTGCTATTTGTTTTTAGTGGAGACAAGTTCAAAGATGGCAGAACATGATGCAGTCAACAAATCTGCCCGATGATCCCTTTGCAGGTCGTGTTTGGGCCAAATGAGCCCAGACAGAACTCTCATTTCCTCCTCATCTCATCTACTTTCCTCAGCATTTATATGTCTTATTGGATTGTCCTCTCTCTTTTGTTGTCTTTCCCTTCATAATTCAAGTACTTTAATATTATTTCTTTGTCTCTCTGTTTCTAATTTGTGCATCTTTACATTATTTTTCCAGCCCTCTTCCTGGTAATTTTCTTATTCGCACTTGTTGACACTGTCTCCCTTTGCATTTGTCTCTCCCTCTCAGCCCAATCCCATGAAATAATCACACCCATTTCCACATCCTCCCGTCAGCTGTGTCACTATGCCGACCTTGAGCAGCAGGCTGCTGATTGGCTTCTGTGTTGATGATTTGGAGGTCGTGAACCTCAGCACTTGGAATTAATGGACTTTGTCGCGCGACTGCAGGGCCCTCGACACATACACGCCCACATACACAGATGCCACGGGTGGTAATAGACGGTCAATGGGAGTCACAGCCCTTACAAACCTAATTATGTGAACTAATGGCGAGCGTCAGAGGGGGAATACTCCCTGCGACACACATAAACATACAGACACAATCACAGCAGAGTGAGATCACACGACACCTGAAAGGTTTTATGTCTGTGAAAATGGACATACAGACGGGAAATGTCCACTGGTATCACCGACTCTGCTGTTAAGTGCACATTTTTTTCTGTGTAGCCAGTGGCAGCTGTCACAGCTCTATCTAGATTATGTACACGCACATGCACACACACAGCACATGCACACTCGGCACAAGACACACAGGTTACACGTCAGTGGCAGCACTTGGTCTTGTGGAAAATAACAAGCTGCAGGCATTCTGATATGACAGCAAAATGCAGGTCAAACCACACACACACATCGTGAACACATATGCACAAAAATGACAACAGGAAGTAGAGCCAATTACAGCACAAATACACATATATGTAATCTACACACACACACACGGGAGACTAAATTACCGTATTTACTAGCGCAGACGCCAATTATTTAATTTCCCCTTTTAGCTTTGAGTACACAAACGATTGTTCTTGTTGAGCTATATTGCTCCTTAGAGTCTAACAGCTAGTGTGATCCGTGCTTTAAAGGTACTTATTAGAGCCAGCAGTGCTCTCCACTATATATATCTATATACTAATTAAACCTCCGTGCTGGTCCCTGTTGACAAATTTTAGCAGCCAGGATGCTCCACTGAAGCTTTAGACAATCCACAGTGATGCTGTAAATCTGAAGAGATTTCTGTGGGCTGGCCTAATTGGAAAAGACCAGAAAGACAGTTTGGTTTGGTTTCTCTGGTGACTTTCAATCTTGTGAAAAGTTGAAGCTGTTGATAAATGTCAGACTGATAAAAGGACAGCAACAGTTTGTGGATTGCTACACTTGGAAGCTGCATTGATGAGCATTTTAGCTCGTCCTTGTATGCATCAAACAAGAAAAGAACATTTCCACTGAGCGAGATTCAAGGATCTGGTTGCTGTGCTGCAGGCCAAGAGCAACTCCACCTGACCACCTGCCAGATTTATTAGAAGGTAAAACTTACAACCCTCTGTGGAACGTCTGTGGAGTTAAAACTCTTCTCAAATTGGCAAAATGATTTGTTACAGCCTGTTACAAGAGTAAAACACCACTCTAGCTAGAAGCACTTTTATCTCTTTTTGTGTCTGTGCTACGGAGCTATCAGAACAGAGTCCATGTAATTACACGCTGCAGAGGCCTGTTGTGGCTATCAGGCATTCTGAGCTTCTTTGTTTTTTTCCAAATGGTGGGAACAATGGAGTGGAGCAACCAAGTAGCAACCTCCAGGCCTGAAATATGTAGTGGCAATACCTTAAACCTCCCTGCTCTCTAATGGTCAGCAGGGGACAATGGCACTAAATACAAAAAGAAGTCAGACTGCATAGAAGTTATTAGAAAATGACCCTGATTGTCATTTGATTCATTATCTCAGTAAACATTTTTGTCATGGTCTTTTTCAATCCTGTACATGATGTCACTTTGTGAAATTATGGTCCCAGTTAGTGTAAAGTAGCTGATAAAGTAGGACATGCTTCAGGATTAGGATACTTTGTGATTGACAAGTCACTTCCACAGTGTTTGGGTCCAGTTTAGGTGGTATCTGTGATTCAGACTTTGACTCTTCACAGTGTGTTATAGTTCAACAAAGTTAGAAAGAGCCTGTTTGTACCTTTCAGAACAAGCTAGCAAGCTAGGTAGTACTCTTGTTGATAACTTGGTTACACCCTATGGTCCAAATATGGTCACTTCTGGCTCCAAAAAAACAAGATGGTGACAGAAAACGTGCCAAACTCATGTTTTAAAACAGTAGTTCACAAACATAGGCAGATGTAATGTCAACTTTGTATATCTATTACAGCTCATATAAAGTAAAAAGTGCATTGTCTTACCTGTGCATTTCTTCAGGCTGCCAGGCCGTTTACCGTGCATCCCCAGCTTGCAGTTGAAGTTTTCCTCCCAGAATTCAGCAAACCAAACATTTCTTCTGTTGTTGGACAGCGAGCGGCTTCGGAAATACCGGTCGAATGCTGAAAACAGTAAAAAAGAAAACAATGGTTTCTCTTTTTCTTTTTTTAAACAATGCTGAATACATCTACTGTTCATAAAGAGAATGAAACCAACACCAGTCTGATTACTCGACTTGTTTTTAGCAACTCCAAGATTGGAGTTTAATGGTGTAAAGTGAAGAGGGCACTTGTGCTCAAGGACTTAAGGGCTGAGCATGCCTGTACTACAAAAATTAGATGTTCAAGGCAACGTAATACATTCTGACTCACAAAGGCATATGTTATGAATAGCCTATGGATCTAAAGTATGACTGAAAAAGCCATTTCTGTGGAGCGATCCAGTATAGGAGTTCCTATTAACTACTGAAGCAGAGAGCAGGGAGGGCAAACATTTTAGACTGAGCTTTCACAGTCTACGTTGGCTACTAGTCCAATTTAATAAGCAGAGAGGAGGAGAGAAACAGCAAAGAACATATTTCTCCACTCGCAGGAAAGGAAATACCTGTCAGAGGCTGGCAGGCTGAGATAAAGAGATGGGCGAAAGAAAAAGAAATATGTGAGACAAAACACTTTTTATACTTGTACCACTTAGTTCATACCCCCATTAATTGGCAAACAGATTTATGCTTTGTTGTCTGGGGAAAAAATGGCAAAACTGGACTTTTAGAAGATTCTTCTATAGCTCGATTTCTTTATAACCTTCATTATTGTCATCAGTGGTGTGGTAGGTACATGAATGAATACAGTGTGAGCTAATTCTTGTGCCAATAGACCTCAGGTATGCTGCAATGAGACTGCAGGAAGTGTTTACACCTGTCCACAGTAATAAAAAAGTAAGAGTCATTTCCAACACCACTGGGATTGTAGTTAAGGGCAACACTGTGCATGTGAAACAAACCATGGAGGATGGGTAAATCACTCGGGACTATTGGATTGACTTGGGCAGCCTGTGCTATGCCAGACTCGCTGTAAAAGGTGACAAGAGCCGCCTTGATTAATCTCCTCTGCTGTCAGGGAAATTGGTCCTGCGGCACCTGTGCAGCTCAGCTGCTGATGAGACTGCTGGGAACTGTGGGCTCTCTCCCCGTGTGGCTCAACAGGTAGCACATCTGGGATCACGTTTCTCATCTTGTTCACAGATGTGACGCTCATAAAAATACAAATATAAGCATTTGTGGTGAGGTGAAGTTCTTTAGACGACATTAAGTTAATATCGCTCAATTTAGAAGAGAAAAATATCCGAACCAAGTCTGTTTGGGAATGCCAGAGTCCTTTGGAGACCAAATGCTGATGACTTTCCCTGGAAGCAGGAGAAACAGCTTGACTGGCTCTTTAAAGGGGTTTAGAATGCAGACCTCACCAACGTCATGCCCGATCTCACAACTTAAAACAACAACAACAACAAAGTAATCATGTATATTTGGATTTGAATCCACACCAAAATGTAATGGGTCCTTTGAGTTCAATGCTTCACACTTCCACCAAGTTTTATGAAAATTGGGCCAAATCCTGGTTGACAGAAGTAAACAAAAACAAAACAAAAAATATTATTGCATTTGAAGATTATTAAGTGTAATATTATATCTGGTTTGTTGATTCCATAGATGTGTAAAAACGTAAGTTTTGGTTTTACAGGCATTTACAGAATAGTTCTTTACCGAGAGCAATGATTCCCTAAATCACTGGCAACTGGCAACTTCTAAGTGATAACGAGACTTCACTAAGACTTTTTTTTATATTTATGAAGAGAGCAGTGCCAGCTGTTTCCTCCAGTTTCAAGGTGTTGATTTTTAACCAGCTTTTTTTAATTGCAGTGCGGGAAGTATAAAGTATGTAGAATGAAAATGTCAGAGCTCAGAGCTTGCTGCTACTTGCTGGGCAAAGGTGAAATGTGACAATAAACAACAACAACAGACCTTGTTAAATATTAGCAGCATTTCACTTAAATGCAATGATATGACAGTGCTAGTAGTCTTTCAATTCAGCAGATGTCCAAACTAAAGCTGTTGATACATTTCAGAGAGAGATTAAAGATTTTTGGAATGCTAAATATGGAAGCTGCATTTATGAGCATTTTAGCGAGTCCTTGTATGCATCAAACAAGACAAGAAATTTCCACCGAGCGAGATGCAAGTATCTGGTCTCTGTACTGCAGGCCAGGAACAACTTGAACTGACCACCTGCCAGATTTATTAGAAGGTAAAACTTACCACCCTCTGTGGAACTTCTGGGGAGTTAAATTTCTTCTCAAATTGGTAAAATGATTTGTTACAGCCTACGTTAAGTGTAAATCCAACCTCTAGCTAGAGGCACTTTTATATATTTTTGTGTCTGTACTACGGAGCATTCAGAACATTTCTTTAGATGAAAAACTGTTTGTGGAATATGTTTTGAACACAATATAAACTGAGCTGATAGAAGGCTTAAAGGGAAAAGATAATAACAGACGATGCTTTGGTTTATTGGTAATTGTGATCCCAATTAGTTGTTGCCTTGGAAACAACTACTCTTCCTGTGTTCCACATTGGTAGAGGATTTTATGTATTTTCAAAATGCAGTAAAAAAAACTAAATGTGTCCCTCAGGAAGTTAAATTTGGTAGACAGATCATTAGAAACACCTCTCTTTATAATAACCTGAGAGTTGAATTAACATCTTTTCGACTGAGGGCTATTAAAAAGTGATCATACTGACTACATGGTACACTGTATCTAATAAACTGCTAACTCCATGTCGTCATTCATCCTGCACTGGTTCTGTCTCGCTCACAACTACTCTGTCTATTCTGACGACCCCATAGCGTGCTTCCTCATGTCGACCAGCCAAAGTTAACTTTGATTCATTTAAACCTCTACAGAGGCTCTCTCACCCTGACTTTCAGTTTATATCTTGTCGCCTTTGTGTCCCTCCAGGAGTCAATTATCTAATAGGGAGCTCTGACAGGGACCAAATGAGGATATCCTCCCCGGCCTAATGGCAAAAACTTGTTACCCGCTGGGATCAGGAGTTAGGGAACATGAGTGTATTTCACTTTCTGTTTCAGGTTGTTCCCCCTGTCCCCTTAATTTGATCTATTAGACTGCGAACACACACACACAGACACAGAACTTCCGCTTCCTTCCATTTATCACACAGCCAGGTGTGAAGAAAGAGTGTTAGTGCAGATGAAAGTTTTTGTCATCTTGAACAAATGATTTGGAGAGACCACTGTTTCTGTTCAGACGCTGACTGTGAGTCTAATGACATAAAGGCACGGTGTAGCGCATGCATTTCTCTCTTCTTCATGCGCACGCTTACCATCCACAGATGCTCGTTTGGGAAGAATGGTGATGGCTCCTTCTGCCACTCTCTCCTGGCCAATCACGGGGGAGATTTTGGACCCCCAGCTGTCTGAACCCACCCACAGGAAGTGACCCGTCTGGTTGTTTCTTTTAGCAGCATCCAGCACCCGTCTGTTTGGGAAGAGACCAGAGAATTAAAGTGTTTATGTAACCCTGGAAAGAACAACAACAGACGTAGGTGCCTCTGGCTAGATCCTGTTGAAGGCCCTTTTGAAGTCCCACTGATCAAGACAGCGGGCTCCTCCCTCCTCAGTAACTGTACAATAGCCTAGAAAACAGCACCAGCTAATGATGAAAAAAGGAAATACTTGACTGAATGAGGGCTAGAACTACATAATGCAATAGCTCCAACCAGATGATGAGCTAAAGGAGAAATCAACTTAAAATGCATTTTTATTTGAACTATTATATTTCTGCTTGACTGAAGGCATTCACTTTTGTTTTTTGTTTCAATGGAAATGCCCACTTTAGCAAAATGCAGGGACAGAGGTTACCACAGTCAGCTAATCAGTCGTGTTTTCGCCAGCGTTTCTCTGTCTGTCTGTCTGTCTGTCTGTTTGTGTACAAAATATCTCAAAAAGAACTGCACAGATTTTGATGAAAGTTTTGGACAACATGTGTATTGGGACCAGGTGAACAGGTGATTAGATTTTGGTGGTGATCAGTGATCCAGAACACCATCTAGAATTTATATTGCAAATTTATATTATTGCATCAGTGACCATATTGCCTTCACTAACTGCTGCCATCTAGTGGATGAAATATTTCACTGCCAGGGTGCTCCCAAAATACATGCTTTCAATATAATCCTTCAAGTCTGCAGTTTGGTATTGCGTAACTGACCCTATTGCCTTGGCGAAGGTCTGCGCTGTCCAAGTGCTTTTCTAGTTAATAATGTGAACATTAGCACACTCACACTTGCTGAGTATCACTTCCTTAGCAATCCACACAAAAAATTATAATGGACCTGTTTTATTCTATTAGTAGTTTAACATCAACATAGACTAGTATTACTGTCTCGGAGGAATAGGAAGTTGACAAATGTCATGTTGGTATCTTTATGTCATTATCATAAAATAAATCCATAATTATGTAAAAGTAAAGGTAGGAGAAAAAGGATGGGCAGTGGCAGCGGGGGCGCTTCTTCAAGTGCATGTCACGTACCGTATGTCGTCCTCATTAGCGAACATGATGACAGCCCTGGCATTGGAGGTTTCCAGCAGGCGTCTGATGATCTTGTCAAACTCCCCTGGCCTGGGCTCCCTGGGGATCTTCAAGGACTGGGCAATGCACACACCACCTGGGACAGAGAGAGACACAGGCAGCGAGTCAATTAATCAGGATTTTAGTCATTGATTTGCATTGGTTCATTTTGTAATCATCAGTCACATTTAGTCGCTCTCCCTCGATTTTGGCCAAAACCCAGGAAGTAAAACTGGATTGTAAACACTTTCTCTGGGGCATGTAAGTGATGTGGTTTTTCACTTTCAGCTGTGTCAGCACTTTGAGATGAATAGAAGAATAACCGCACTATGTGAGGAACAGGAGCAGCTGCCGTAAAACATTCAAGAAATTCCAACAAAAATCAGAACCACAGGATATAGTGCTTCTGGCCCAGTGATTTGGGGGAACGCCAAAACATCACAGCAACAAACAGTGAGACAACTACTGTTTAAAATATATGAGGATCGGGGATTGCCCTATTAAACTTTCATGCCAAAACGGAAAGATTATGAAACTAGAGTTGAGTGTAATGAGAAGACAGAAGTAGATTAAAACAAGGGAGAACATTAAACATTAAACAAAATGTGGAGAAAGAAAGAGATAATGGCATGATGGTCACAGAAAACTAAAAGACTATAGACAAGGTTTAAACAGTTTCAGATGTTCAAATAGTTTATTTCCTTTTTGTTTTGACTTTAATTTTTTATTTAATCTTTGTTTGCTTTCAGTTAAGTGTGCTGGCTAGTTTTTCTTTATTTTTATTTTTACAGTAGTCTGTTTTTGTTAGGGCCTGTTATAATTTCTCATGTAGCTACATATACATAAAAATAGAACTGTATAGGAGCAGCTATAATGTGTGTGAAGAATACATTTCCCACAATTTAATGTTACTAGAGTGGATGAAAGTTCTTGCTGTCGCTTAAAAAATGTAAACTGAAATGAAGAATGTTGACTTATTTAAAATTTGTATGAATTTTTTAAAGGAATACCATGCAGGAATTGTCCCTGACTGTTTGCAAAGGCAAGACTCAAACTTGGCCCCTCCTGCCTGACTCAAAAGTAAACCAACCCCAGAATGCATTGCATTTTGGAACAACTTTGCACGCTACTTACACATTTACACAAGTTACACTCCGGCACAGTGTAACTTTAAGTATAATGTTTCAGTTTTTCCAAAAGTATATTGCTTTTTTTTATTTAGTTTCAGTTTCCAACAATATTTTTTCTCTGCTTATTTTTTATTTAAGCTGCAGTTTAATAACCCTGGTTGGAGAAATGGAAGGAAAAGAAAGTTGGGGGAAGAAGAAGAAGAAGAGAATAAAATTTATGAGGAAAAAAAGAGGCTGAAAGTTTGAGATGCAGCAATGGAAGACAGGATGGAACGGGAAACAAGAGAAAGTTAGAGAAAATATTAAAAGGAAATTATGGTGAAGATAGGAGGTGCGGATCACAACAGAAATAACAGCCAAAAACAAAGCGGAAAGATGAATGGGGCAACATTATGATTCAACATCATGTCACTGCGCACAGTGTGAGTGCCAGGAAATATATTCTGGAGCCACTTCACACTCCTTCATTTCCTATTGTGGAGGATGACAAGAATAGCAGTCACAGCAATATTAGTTATTTTACTCACAATATGTGATAATGACGGAGATATGTGTGGGCCTTCGCTCCGACACACACACACGCCATTCATATTCAACCCTGAAACGTGGGGGGTAGTAGTTTTTGAATGACTCTCAGTCTTGAACAAATGGGCTCCCACATAAACACACTCTCACTCACACACACACAGAATCCCATACTGCTTTGCTCTAATCCAGCCTCTATATTTAAGCTGTGTTCTGTTAATTAGCTCTGCTTCATTACATCATTACCCAGCTCAAGGTGTAAAGGTGTGTCTGTGAGGATTACGACATTACATTGGCTTTATCCTTGTTCACAATAAGACTGACTGAGTGGATCCATGTCTTTTGTGTGTGTGTGTGTGTGTGTGTGATTTCAATTTTTATCATTTGTGTGTGAGAGAGAAGGAGCGATGCCCCGTCTCCTCCCTGCCTGTTCCAGCCCATTTATTGAACATCTGTACAGTCTGTCGCTTTCACTATATCACTCTCCTTAATCACACACACACGCACACACACAAGTTTGTACAAATGCAGACGCACGCACACCAGTGTGCATGACTGATAAAACAAATACTCATTAGCCTCAAATTAAAATCCTCTCAAGGATAATCACTACAGTGACAAAATCTGCACAGGCACCTCCATCTAGGGCTCACATACACACATAAACACACACACGTACACACACATACACACACAAACTACAGTCTTGGAAGTTCAGAATGCCTTTTCAAGGATAATCACCAACTTGATGTATACTTTTGTATATGTCCACACATTGCAAGTTATGAGCAAATATTATATCTGCACTAAAACACACATACACACACAC
The DNA here is from genome assembly GCA_903364295.1 of Serranus cabrilla. Taxonomy (NCBI): domain Eukaryota; kingdom Metazoa; phylum Chordata; class Actinopteri; order Perciformes; family Serranidae; genus Serranus; species Serranus cabrilla. The sequence goes on along the minus strand of CAFUXE010000310.1, from coordinate 1,890,629 downwards.
ACACACACACTCTGATATGTGCATTCTCTCTGCCATCGTCCTTGGAGCAGTATAGAAGTGATTAAATCCTTCTTTGTTTCACACCCTCACTCCCGTCATCAATAACTGTCCCCACGGGGAGCACACTTCCCACATAAAGACAGTATCAAATTATATGTGTGGCGTCTGCGTTTCTGTACACACACTCGCAGACAAACCTGACTGTCAGTGTCGCAGCCAAATTCACTTCTACCCCCTCCCAAAAAAACACTTCTCATCTTTGATGGTGCCAAAAAGCAGCTCGTTAAAAGCGAGCGTCAGTTATTAGTGCGCACCTTCGCCGCTCGGTTGAAAGGAAAGCTGTGAGGTTAGGTCAGGAGAAACATCAATGTCTTTTTTTTTTTTAAATCACTCACTGAACGTCTAGTTGAAAGCAAAAGTTGCTAAATAAAAAGGAGGCTTTGGCAGAGAGAGATTAAACATCAAAACCCCTCGCACATCACAACGCTCCAGACAGAGGATTTGCTTCTCACTGCAAACTTGAAATGGAGAGAAAAAGAGAGACACACGACAAAAGTGTAGTAAACAATAATATCAAAGTCTGTATTTTCAAGATTTTTTGAGCAGTAATCAAACCCTGGACGGTGTGGAAATGTGGCACACTGTAACCACTACTACAACCACAGCTATTTTTGAGGCTAATGCTTTTGTATTGCCTGTTGAAAAGCTCGTAGTATGAGAAAAACACCTGTTCAGATGTGAAAAAGTGTTTCTGTGAACTATAAAACCCTTGGATCGATCTGGGTTAAAAACCAGCATCTCAGATGCCTGACGTGGTGTGAAAGCTTTCTGCTGGCCAAATCAAATGACGACCAGGCTGCCAATTCTGCTCCAGAAACAGTGGCTGATGACATCAGATGCTCATTATCGTGTGAATAAACAGAACAGTAAACACATGATTTGGCAGCCAAATCAGCTGCTAGATTTAGTGCAAAGCTGTTGAATCGTTTTCTGCCGACAACTGCTGCATCACTTGTTCTGGACTGAACCGTTTCACTTCTCCCTGACCCCCAAAAACACAATCTGCAGGCTCATAATTTGGCTGATTGTGTAAAAACTGGATAATTAATTGTTTAGAGACATTGCATCGCAAGCCAGGCATACTAATGTGAGCCCAGTTAGAAATTCTCTTTATTCACTTCACAAATAAAAGACTGGTCTCAAATGTATTGGATCACAGTAATAGCCAGTTTATTACATAATTCAGGAACTGTTGCATGATCATCTACGACGGCTTATTGAATTATGAGCTCCACATCTGCTGAGCAGCAACACACAGAGCCCTCGTTTGATCTCAAACAACCTGATTATTGCAGTTTCAGTGTGGAATAGAATGGATTGTCTGTTAATATGTATTTCTGTGTGTGTGCCGAGATGTTAAAAGGCACAGTATCCACACCATTACAAATGATGAACTTTGATGGCATCGTGAAGTAGGGTGGGATCTTGCGAGTTGTTGTCATCACTAGTGGTGTTTCCATCAACAGATTTCTGAGTAAAGCTCCCAAATTTGTTAAAACTAAACTGATCTGTCCTTATCTATCTAGGACTGTCACTAAAGAGAGAAAGAGCTTTAGTCAACAGACCGTGCCGTCATGCTGCAGTGGGCAGAACAATCAGCAATCAAACTACATGGAAAGATGAAAAGATGTGATACTCTGCTGAATCACAGTCTGCATCATTAACAGCCACCTTCAAAGGTAGAAGAGCATCCTTGACCCAGATTTCTAAATACTTTTATAATTCTTAGTTGACAAACACAGCTTAAACTAATCATAAATAAGAACTTTAAGCAAACAAAACAAACAAATACGAACAAATCAGAAAATGAAATGAAAACCTGAAGCTCATTTGTCTATAGGCTATTTCCATGCCCAAAAAAATCCTGACCGTGTGCTGACTGTGCATCTCCTCTGCCTTTGTTGTGTGGCAGGTGCACTGCATGCAAAAACAGTTGCACATTTCTTTTTACATTTCTTGAAGTGTTTGCCTTTTAATACTTTTAATACTATTTAAAAGATCTCCATGACATCTCCATCTTGCAATGCTGCTGAGAAGTAAACAACACTTCCTGTGATTTTGATCCATCCCACAATTTAATGGCCCATACTACACACCTTTTTGTTTCATGAAAATCAGGATGGTGATTTTTCCATAATCCTGCTGACAAACAAACCAAACTGAAAGCATAACCTCTTTGGTGGAGATAATATAGTAAGTCATCTATTATTTACTAACCTTGTGTGTATAAAGAGGATGCTACTTTAAAATGTTAGATGACTAAAATTAACAACTTGTGATTCCATAAAGTTGGGGGAAGGTTAGATGGCTATAAAACTAATAGTAGATTCTGGTCAAAATCTATGTAGCCCAAGCTATCAGTATAAATATCCTGACCGTAATATAGGTCAAGATCCAACAGCATTGGATCCTACACCTTCTATATCTTGAGTGCATCTTCAATGAGACACTCCCTGCTTGTGTCACTGTAATGTTGTTAATTGTTGCCATTGTTATCAGTGACATTAGTAGTTTTATTGATCATTTATTGCTCTACTTCCTGGTTTTGTAGCCGCCTCAACTGTCTCCATAGTAACAGAATTCTATGCTGATGTCAGAGCTTTCTGTGACATCATGGATTCTATTGCTTTGATCAGTTCTTAGAATGTTTGCAGTCTATAAGTAGCTTCAGTTTGAAACCAGTTTCACTCAAGAGCCAGTTCTTTGGAGAGACGTATTTCACTGTCACAGCAGAGACCGAATCTTAAAGAAATGGATTTCGATTTCAGGGAGGTTGACCCTCCAGTTAATTTCTACCTTAGTTCACTGGAAGATCAAGTCCGGTTTGAACTTAAGGACAGCGAGGCCACGCTCACCCAGAGTACATCTGAGGGTAAAGTACTTCTAGAAATTCGAGAAGACTTGCTGGCCACTTTCCTTGATCAGCTCCAAGGACAAAATGACAGCAGCTGGTGCCACGGAGAGCCGAAGGTCCAGCTGGATGAGCCGAAAGTGATCCACTCTTCAGGCAAGGAGTGTGTGAGATCCAAGCAGGGAGAGCTTGGAATCCTGCGGAAAGCTGAGAAGGCACTCAAGCAGCAGATCACCATCATCAAGGACCTACAAGGCAAGCTGCAGCAGGTGGCGGGAGAGAAAGAGGCCCTTCAAAATGAAGTCAAGGCTAAGACGCTGAGGCTTCATGCTGAAAGGAGGCTCCTTCTAGTGGCCAAGACCAACAAAGAAATCGAGTTGGAGATGGATCTGGAAGTTGCTCAGAAAGACCTTGAGCAGCAGATCTCCATCAACAAGGACATACAAGGCAAGCTGCAGCAGGTGACGGGAGAGAAAGAGGCCCTTCAAAATGAGCTCTCAAGGACAGAGGAGCTGGAGAGTGAGCTGAAGTTTGAGAGGGCTCTCACCCAGAAGCTGCAGCTCAGACTCAGCAGGAACAAGAAGGCTGCAAAGACGACCCTGGAAAGATCCCAGGCTGTCCACCAATCCGAGCTGGAGGCAGAAAGAGCTGAGACCAGGAAGCTCACAGCAGCCCTGAAAGAGGCAGAAGGTCTGCTGGAATCTGAGTGTCTCCACTTCAACCAGGAGAAAATGGCCATCCAGAAGCTGATGGAGCAAACAACAGCCTCCTGCGTGGCTCAGCTTCACAGCCAGCAACAGGAGACCAACGCCCTTGCGGCTGCTCTGAACATGGCAGAGCAGCAGTTTGACAAAGACAAAGCTGAGGTTGAGGCACGCTCCAAAATACGAGAATATGAGCGTGCGCTGATCCTTGAAAGGGCTGAATCCCAGAAGCTGCAGCTCAAACTGACCAAGATGAGGAAAGCAGCAAAGGGCTGTCGTGAAAGATTCCAGGCTGCCCATCAGTCGGAGCTAGACGCAGAGAAAGCTGAGACCCAGAAGACCACAGCAGCCCTGAAAGAGGCAGAGGACCGGCTGGAAGCTGAGCGTCTCCTCTTTCAAAAGGAGAAAACTGACATCCAGGAGGAGATGCGAAGCTCCACAGCCACCTTTGAGGCTCAGCTTGATCAAGAAAAAGAGATGAACACCAAGCTGACGGCTGCTCTGGAGGAAGCCAAAAACTTCTTCCAAAATGAGACGGAAAAAACAGCGACTTCCTATGTGGCTCTGATCAGCACGTATAAAAATGAGATCAGTGACCTCACGGCTGCTCTGAAGAACAGCGAGCAGCAGCTGGACAGTCTCATCGAGAGCCAGAAGGAAAAGTCCTCCCTCCTCCAGGCCACAGAAAGTCCCAGGCAGAGTCTGCAGGAAAGGGACCAGGAGTGGAAGAAGACCGAGACCTCCATGAAGACCAAGCAGCAGGATCTTCAGACTCAGACCCCAACAAGAAGACGGAGACGCTCTTAATGTCGGCTCCAGAATTCAACGCTGAGGAATAACATCAAATAAAAACAACAAACAAAAAAATAAATTTAAAAAAATAATATCATGTTTGTATGCTGGTTGTTAGTAATGAAATGTCACTTTAAATGCTTAGTTTGTTTTACTGATGAGTTCTCACTTTCAGTGTATGGCCTGAAAATATAACATGTTGGTCATCTAAAGAAAGAGATCACATTAAGATAAGAAACCTATTCTAAATACTTTCGGTTACTTTTAAAGTATTTTGGTAAAGTGAAACTAAAATATAATTGAATCGGTGTGTGTGTTTGTGCATTAGAGGTTGTATTTCTTTGCCTCTGTGTACTTTTCTTGTTCAGTGTGTTAACTGGTTCAGGTTCCTTGTGAAACACACATATTAATTTATCTGATTCACATTCCTCTGGTTTTGTTGGTTGGAAGCACATCCCAAAGTGGCTTTTCAAATAGAGCCATTGCTAATGTGTCTTGCTCCGTCCCATCACTCTTTTCCTCTCTTGTTGCCGTACTACACTCCTCTTGTTTCTTTCTTTCCTTGTCAGTTCTCTGTCCTTCACTTGTCTCCTCTGTTTCTGCCTTGTTCTCTCTATTTTCTCCCTGTCTCTCTCCTCTTCCTCCTCAGAAAAGGCATTGACTCAATACTTCAGTTTTTAAGCCTTACCAGACTGCCCCCCCTCAAAAACATAAGTATAGGTCGTGTGTACAGGCAGCAATATAGGATTTATATTTACAACGGAGTTTCACCCAAAAGAGCAGGTTTCACATCCTGTGTGAAAACAAAGTGACACGATTTTTGACTTACATTGTTACGTGAATGACGTTTTTGAACATAACTTACATTTTTTTACGTAATTTCACCCTCATAACTACTAAAATGACGCGTGTGCTGTTTTTAGAACGCGCAAAAGATGCATGTATACAGACTCGCATGCATTTGTGTGTGAGAGAGAGACAAGTGGCCCCACTGCAGCTGTTAAAAAAAGGGCTCAGGGTGCAAGTTGTGATGATAAATTTGATGTTAAGTGCATCCAGCTCTTCTCCAAATGAAACCCTTATAGTCGGTAATTAACTCCATTCTGTTTAGAGATTAAATTCACTCTTTTTCAGGACTGGAAACACCGCTGTCCCAACGTTTAATTAACAATCTGCTCGGCTCACATACTCCTCTCTCTCTGCACCATTTCATCTATTAACCAACAGAGACATGAATGGAGAGGGGTGGGGGGGTGGGGGTTACTCATCTTCCTCACTGTGTAGTGTCTTTCTTCTCACCTTCCGTTTGTCAAACTTTTCAGGAAAAATGTTTCAAGAAAGTGAGAAAAAGAACAAAATCACAGTCTGAGGAATAAAATGTTATGACAGATTTATTATAGGAGTGTACAATTACTGGCACCAAACTTTCTCCTTCACAAAATAAGATACACATTTTTCAAATACCGCAGCTTAACAAGAGAGAGAAACTAGCTGGTTGTACTTATAATGAGCCACTGATGGAAGCTTGAAAATTCAGACTAATCCCATATGTCATCTGTTTCTCCTTATTTCTCCTTTCTTTTTTCCTCTCCACACAGCTCACCATATACCCTGCACATAACCTGTGATCCAACGCTGCAGGAGTTCCCCACACACTCACTGAGTAGTACGGCTTGGACACACACATTAATGTGGGGTGTGAGTAATGAGAGTAGCTTTAAAGCGAGCTGCCTTTATGCTGCCGGCGATTTAGTGTGCATGTGTGTGTGTGCACGTTTGCCTATATGCATATGTTAGATGTGAGTGTTGGACGAAATGAAAGAAAGGTTGTGAAATCAAAGTCCCTGGATTTTCTTTTTTATTCTTTCATTAAGATAAAGCTGTGTCACCCACCTACCTCTGAAAAGGGTGTACAGCACACACACACACACACACATAGATACTATTAGCAAAACATTCAATATGAGGTACTGCTCGCTCAACACAGGAAATTCCTTTTTTCCATCAGTTTAGTAAGATTTCTTTGATATAACCGCCCACTGCATTCATGCCTACAGATATACCTGCCAGTTAGCTGTTACTATTGGAGAATTCCCACACAAACACATACACACACTGATTCTGACACTCTCTTTTTCTCCAAACCTCATTAGCACTGCTTTAAAATTAAAAGTTGCCCTCTGCTTTCCTATGCTTTGTTCATGGCTCGGGGCACTGCAGCGTGGGCCTTTGAAGTCACTGATTTATGTGTGTGTGTGTATGCTGCTTCCTACACATGCTTGTGTGAAATTGTCTATGCTTACCAACGAGCATTTGCATGTATTTGTGTGCACTCTGGTAGCCATGTGCACAACACACATGCACACAGGGTTTTTTCTTCCTGCTCTGCTCGGGCGTGGATGAAGCGGTGCGGTAAATATTGTGTTCTGCAGTTTTTTTTCTTTCTGCTCCGAAGTGAAACTTCTCCTCAGGCTTGCTAATGAATCATTGACAACACCCACGGAACCGCTGTCCCAGGAAATTTACATCCTCCCATTAAAATATGCCTTAGAGGACGCAGGCCTTCGAGCCCTGAATGGGCTTGGAAATTTAAGACAGTCCTAACCCGAACCCAAAAAGATTCAGCTCAGACCTGAGCCAAGCCCGGGGTGGAAAAAGGTTTGGTGAGCCCATTATGGACTTAAGCTTGAAATTGCTTATAATATGCTGATAATGAAAAACTGATAAGGAGAAGAAAAAATAGGCAAAGTTGTTTCAGCTCACAGAAAATAAATGTACTTTTGGTAAATGTTTGTTCGATTAGCACGGTGCAAATACACACTGACACTAAGAATTATGAGCGATGGCTCCGCAGCGCTGTGAGTTATCAGAGTAGAAATTGAGGCAGCAGTTTGCATCAGCAAGTGGATATTGGATATTTGCAATGATCTACTGTGCACATAATAAAATGTTTCAAGTGGTGCTCAGGCAAAATACAATAATTTGTGGTATCCATCTAAAAAGCTAATTCGGAAATGTAGCCCCAGTATATCATAGCAGGATTTAATATTACAGTGATAGCCACTGGAGCTATCCTTCAGTCTGAATCTACTTTGTTATTATAATGATAGACATTGCAGAAATCCTCCTCTTCTGGATTTAGCATCACTACTGCACTGGCACATATGGTACTAGAGTAAATGTTCATCCAGCTGGTTTGCAGATAAGAACCCCAACAGGTATTCATTTATAGTAATGCCTTAAATCTTTATCCAAACATGGACGCTACTATTCATTTTTTTTTGTTGTTTTGTTGTTTTCAACCTGAACGCTATTTTACCATGTTTTTAAAATGTTACAATTTCATTTAGACCCTTTTTCCCAAAGCAATGCGATATGAGAATTCATACAACACAAGCAAAAAGTCCAAAAACAACATTGGCATTTGTTGGCAGAAGTCAAGGTTTTGAATTTCATTCAGAGAGCAACTACTACTGAGCAAGAGCACCACAATTGGCAGCAATGTAATCTCTGTAGCAATGAATCTATATCGATATGTAATAATAAGTGCTGAATCAGTTGATAATTTGCATCTACTACTGGCTTTTTTTGTGAAATATTAACTGTGCTTCAAATGATCTGCAAACAAGTTTGATAGTTGTTTCGGTTGTTTTACTAAAAACAGCATAGCACAGGGGGATTTGACTGTTTATTGTTTTATTTCAAAGAGGGCATAAAATGATAAATGTCAGTCTAAAAGAAAACATGAAAGTAAATGTGTTGTACATGACATCCTCATCTTTCATTACATTAATATTACAGCAGTCACCACAGCGGATAACGCTGAACATCCATCTACGCTGCACTTGCATTATTGAAAGTAATAGCCGTGGCGGCCATTGTAGACACAGTCCTTCTGCTTGTACATCTGCATTATTCATGGAATTAGCTGTTGTAGACTTGGTATGTCATGTATCTGTCTAGTTTCAGCACTAACTACAGTGACAATGTGCTGCAATTATACCGTCTTGGCTTTATTCTCCATCTGCACAGAGGCTGATTAGAATCAGTATTTTGTAATGTCACTCTGACAGCTGAAAATGGGACAAAATGTGAATGTCAATATAATGTCTGGGGTACAGTTGCAGGGCAACAGCTCTGCAGGATGATTGAATTAAAGAGCACTTTTTCTCCATCTTTATTTCATACATAGAGGACAGGCTGTGCTGCTCTCCAGTATACAGATATCTAAACCTGCACAGGGAGAACAGATTGGACTTCGTACAGACATAGACATCTTTCATTATTCCTGTGTGTATGTGTACATGTGTGTGTGCAGAAGAGAGAGAAATGCAAGGACATAGTGAGTCTGAATGACGGGAGAGTATTTGCAGGTTTGAGAAGGGAGAGTGAAAGAAGAGAAAGACAAAACACACACAGGGGAGACAGAGAGTGAGTGAGCAAGACAGGAAAAGAGACAGAGAGAGACAGAAGATCTTGGCCTTTTAACGTCTCACTTCGACTACCGTGCCACAGTGTGTGTGTGCGTGTGTGTGTAGTCTGTGAGTGTGATGGCAGGTCTATCTTCACCACAGGAGTCAAGCAGTCTAGCTGAAGTCAGCACTTGCTCAGGTCCGAGGGGAGATAGGTGGACATCTACTATATAGAGCATCTCGTGTGCGTGTGTGTGTGTGTGCATGAGAGAGAAACTGGTTGTAAGTGCAGTCTGCTAGAAACCAGCCTGTTCTGTGTTCCAGTCATCCCCCTATATCATACAAGCAAATAGTACTGGTTCATAGGAAACAACACTATTAGTATCCACTGAATCCCAATACTTGTGCAAAGGAAAATAAGAAACAAGGTTATTATTGTTGCAAAAGATTGTAAAAAGATGCATATAGTGCCTGAGTTTGATTATCAAATGTCTGACTAAATTAAACAGAAGTGCAAACACTGTAAGAGTAACCTCGGTTCACTTTTTACAAACTGAAGAACACATTGAATAACTAACTTACTTACTTACAGCCACATTCATTCATTTCACCCACCGAGTGGCTATAAAAGAAACATAAAGGAAATATTCAACAGTTCCTCTGAGGTGAACTTAGACACTGCAAGCTGTAGTGCAGTAACAATTCATATGAGACTTGGGTAATGGCTGTATCAGAACCATTTTGTCAACCAAGCACATATATTTGAGCGATTCCTCAATGGAGCGTTGTTTGCTTTCCATAACTTTCAAAGGAGCAACTTAATGTGTCTGGGTGCCTGCTTGTCTTCGCTATCTATTACAAGATGAAACTAGAACTCAGGGAGCACAGAACTCCGATAAGGCCAATAGGACAATCACGTGTACCCACATGGCCCTTTTTTGACAGTTGGGAAGTCATTCTTCCAACTTTAGTACTTTTAGAGGCATTAAGTGGTAATGTGGAAGCTACATTGCCGCTACAAAGATGTGTTGTTATTTATTGAATACAAATTGTGTGTTTAAACAAAAGCTTTTCCCCAAAAAAGAATGCAAATCTTACAACTTTAATGGAAGTGAAACATTATCCATGTCCTGTGATTTCCATGTGCTTCAAAATTAATGGGTTGTTCCTTGGCAAAACCCTTACAGACTGAAAATATGACCTCCTTCACTGAGGTAAATATACTGTTTAATGAAGGAGTTATACTCCATATATTTGCATTAGTACACACACTTCTTGGCCACTTTATTAGGTGAAGTGTGTACCTCATAAAGTCGTCAGTGTGGTCTTCTGTTGCTGTAGCCCATTTGCTTGGGTTGGATGTTGTGTGTTCAGAGATGGTCTTCTGGTTGGTTGTAACGAGTGGTTATTTGAGTTTCTGTTGCCTTTCAATCATATCCAACCAGTCTGTCCATTCTTATGTGTGAAAATCCCAGTCCCACAATCCAAGCAATGTTCAAAGTCACTTAAATCACCTTTCTTCCCTATTCTGATGCTCGCAGGTCATCTTCACCATGTCTACATGCCTAAATGCATTGAGTTGCTGCCATGAGATTGGCTGATTAGGTCCATAATGAGCAATTGAACAGGGGTACCAAATAAAGTGGCACGTGAGTGTAGGCTGGAAATGCTAGTCTTATCCCTAAAATCGGTACAAAATTCAAAAACCAACACTGTCTAATCAACAGCCATGCATCTTTGTTTACACACATCGACAAGCTTGTCCCAGTCCCAGTAGCCTTACAAATTACCAGTTACCGTCAGCACTGAGGTGAGAGTTGTCAAGTGCAACTGGAGTCTTCAAGTAAGAGATAAGCCAGTTAATATCACCATTGAGTCGCCTGACCTTCTGCCACCTGTCACGCATCGCCAATACTTCCAATCAATCAGATTAATCCCACTGGCTTTCTACTGGGTGGTGGAATTGGCTGGGACAGATGGGAGGAAATAGATGGAGGAGAAGGGAGGTAGGAACTAAAGGATAATGGAGAATAGAGATGGTAGAGCGATAGGACACATGGAGGTAAAAAAAAAAAAAAGGGAGGGGGTGAGAAGGTGGGAAGGAAGAAATGAGTAAAGGATGGGAAGATGTAGGGAATAAGGCAAGTGGGGTGTGAGATAAGCAAGGGATGATTGGATGTCAGACGGCAGATAAAAAAGCACAAGGTCACCGTTAAGCGCAGAGATCACAAAGAGAGAACATGTCCACTTCTCTGTCTGGGACTCTCTATTCCCCTCTTCTTCTTCTTCGTCTCTCTCTTCCTTTCTCTTACTCTACTGCTGCTGACATTCTCTCTCTTTCCCGGAGAGAAGAATTTTCTTTCATTTCTCTGGCATGTTCTCGCTCTCTCTCTCTTCCACACACTATCTGACAGTAATCAGACATCCAATTACAGCTGTGCCCTCAGACTAAGGCTATGTGTGTGCATGTGCTGTTTTTTTCTGAACACACACACACACACGCCGACACTAACAGAGCCTCAGATCCCTTCTGATGCCTGTTACTCCCCAAGCTGGGATGCCCTGCTGTCCTCCAGCCCACGTCTTATCTGGGGATGAAGGATCTCACATGTGGAAACCCACACACACACACACACACACACACACATACACACAAACACACAGATATATGGCAAACAAACAAGAAAACAACAAGCATGTCATCAAACAGAAGAAAACATGTACAAGACAGATGCATGTAACTGAAAATACTAAATAATACAGAAGCGTGCTCACGTACAAGCACACAGCAGTACTCTTACAAACATATATACAGGTTCAAACACACACACACACACACACACAGGATGAGCAAGGATCAGATATGCTGTTCCATCTCCCCCATGTGTCGCAGTGGCGTCACACTCCCGACAGTGAAACGGATGAATGAAAAACTAAAAATGTCATTGAAACTGCTGACCTTTACTGTGACCTTTCTGATAACCAAACGCAGCCAGTTTGGAAATTATAGTGAAAGAAATTAAATTTGTCTTCCAAATGTTCTTTTTCCACATCCTAAATGGCAAAAAAATATGTACATAAAAATGATTTTGAACATATAATATTGAGCATCACATAAATCAGGACATAATTTCCCTATGAGACACATTCGGGTGATAATAAAATATTTGAAGGTTATATTTAGTCTCGTTAGACCAAAGGTTCAGGATGTGTGGGGTTTTTTGCATTCAGAGCGACCTGTCTGTGCTTTGCAGAATTTTAAGTTATTGACAAACAAGTGGGTGGAATTCTAGGTTTGAAATGTTTGCTCCATTTATCTTTAACCATCTTCTGAGTAAGATGTATTTATGCTTTTGCTCAAAATTAAAAAAAAAAAATGTGGATGAGGTGTCAGCAAGGCAAGCTTTGGGCTTTTAATGGAAGGTTTGGTGCTATTGGGTGGCTATTTAAGTTTTGCACATGAACACATATTATTTCAAAGTATGTGTCCTTTTTTACTGAGACTGGTCTCCCCTCAAAAAATGACCATTTGGGTTTTTGTACGGGCAGCAAAAGACGACTCATATTTACGTTTGTGTAAAAATACGTAATGTAACGTAAGCAGGGAAATTAGACTATGGTGGGACAGATTAGACTATGGTGGGACAGATTAGACTGTGGTGGGACAGATTAGACTGTGGTTAGCCAACACAGTCTAGGTAATGTGAAACACTGTATAATGAAGTGTGTGGTAATTTTAGAAAATGGCGAGCTGCTCATATGGGTAATTTTGAAAAACGCTCATATGTGTCATTCTGGGCGGTATTGAAAAACAGTCTGTTCTGTCCTTTAGGTTGGAGATATTGTTGTTTTTTCTTGGTTTCCATATCTTCTTATGTGTTTGATATCTGCTATATAGACATGTCTTGTAGTTCCATATGGGATTGGCAAAATATTTAACATGGCATGATTATACTGTAATACCCAGTACTTCAGCATTTACAGAATAGTGGATAAAGCTAAATATACAGTTGTATTCACACATCTGTGCTTGACATGCATTGTATACAGTACCTAATGGAGCATGGTTTCTGCAACTGTTAAATAATTCTGCAGGCCAAATAATAGATGATTCCAACAGTTCTCACAAACACATACACACCAGATAGTGACAAACTGCATCAGTCTTCCCAACAATAAGCAGAGACCCACCAGTCATTCAGCCAGGCTGCAACACAAATTTAATTCACAGCAGTTGTGTTTGCGTACACACAAACACACACTTTGTCTAACAGTTTATCAATGTTTATCTCTGCCAAATCAACAGAATCAGTCACCCAGCAGTGCGCAAACAGCCGACTGTGAAATTAAAATTGTGCATCGGCAAGCTAATGTAGTCATTCGTAAGTGACAATTATGGCGTTAAACTAAATACACACTCACAAATACATTAAATATTCAATAGGAACTTCATCGATAAGTCAACACAGCGCACATGTGGCCAAGCAGCCGGCCCATAGAAACTTCAGCCAGTAATTTGTTCCTATTAGAATCTGCCAATGAGCAGAATATATGGGCGACATTATGGTTTTTGAATAGCAATGACCACACAGGCTTATTGCTGCTGATAGCATCTGTGTGGGCAAACATGACGCCTGAATGGCAATGAAAGGAAAAAGCCTGGCTGCCTGGGAATACATTATGGGTTTCGTATATGCCTGTGTGTGCAGACGTGCATGTCTTTGTGTGTGCGCGCGGCAACAGGCCTTCACACCTTACACTGGCAGAGGCTATTGTGTGCTATGCTAATGCGTAACTGCAGTTAGATGGTTGGGATGGCAATATTGTGTGAGCTTGGCTCTCCTTTTTCCTAATAAAGATGAATATGTGGACGTGAGGGGGCTGTGAAAACATGGATTGATCATGTTGCATTTGAAAAAAAATCTATGGGATTGCAGTTATCTTTTATAAATTTTATAACATATGGATGTCGTCTAGGTGATGTATTCTATAGGTTTCTGAAGACCCAAAATGAAGTTCAGTATGGTGGCTCCAGCTGTTACCATGAATGGAGTCTAGTCGATGATGATACCCCTTTTTCGACCAACACAAACCTAGTTCTTTTGCTGGGCTGGCTGGTTGGTTCAACTTTCGATCTTTTTAAGAACCCGTTTGCTTTTCCACATTCTTGATAGTGTATGCCTTATGTCACCATAAATGTCTCAACTCTACATCGTCTCTTAACAAGTGTTACTCCTGGCTTTGCGAGCCTACATTAGCATCCAAACACGACTGGTACAACACATCTGAGCTGCTCGTCTTGAATGCTGTGGATGGCGATTTTGTTCTTTTTAGCACTGAACATCAGATGCTAGCGTTTGTTGTAAACTAACGCTAGGCCGCTAATGCTAGGCTGTATCTATCACATTGGACTTAATCAAATCAAATTAAATAAATGATACAGGTATTTGTTGGTCTTTTGGAGCCAGACCCAAGTGGACATTTAGGGAACGGCAGTTTTGGCACTTCTGCTTTGGATTCATTCTCACCCCTGGAAGTTTCCACTTAGTATTTCTGTTTTACTCCATACCCATATAGTGGTGTAAATAAATGTGCATTGATGTCATATTTTGTTTGGGCTGCCTGTTTCTTTTAACGGTTTGAAAGGGTGTTGGAAAACAGTAGGTGGTTGTATCCTGGGGATTTTGAACAAAAACAGGATTTGTTACTACTCTTTTCTCTGCATTTATTGGTATCTGGTGAGTGATTATGGTATTAAAGGAAGGAATATTTCTTTTAAAAAATAATTCTGTATATTCAAAGCAATCCTGTTTATAGTAGAACGCCGCCTACCCATTTCCCCTGAACACAGAGTGCATGAAACAACATGGGTTGCTGACAAATCCTCTGAGGGTTCGGGCATCATCGCAAGTATTAAAAATGTGACTGTGACTGGCATTTACAGTTAATGCATCTACTTTAAAACACGTTTATGACAATTAAAATGGAGAAAGAAACCGGCATGTAGGTAGTTTTCATGGATTATTTACCAAATTAAATGACATTGAACGGATCCATTTTTTCAGTTCAATTATATTAACAACAATTTAAAATATCCCATCCATCAGCATTGACCTATTCACGTTCAAAGGGTCCAATCCATTACAGTATACCGTTTTCTTCACAGCGTAAAGAACGGCTTATTCTTTGGCCAGGTGCTGTGCATGCACTATTGCTTTGGCCAACTCTGCCCCATGCATAGATTTCACCGGATCAATATGTCTTGCACATGAAGTATTCTTCAGGTATTGACATGCCCTCTGTAGGCTTGGGCCTCTGCTTCTTGCAGCATCAATGGCACCAGCGCTTACTGCCAACAGCTTACAC
>CAFUXE010000310.1:1836902-1875400 GCA_903364295.1 Serranus cabrilla | reverse complement strand
CAGTGCTGCGTAGACGTACGCGAGTCAGAGGGCTCTATTTTCATGACGGAGCACAGAGGGGCTTTAGGCTGGTGAGGTGACATTTCTGACAGACACACAAAGGTTTTTCCTCCCGTCTGCAAGCGTTTGATATTTCCGCGACATGCCCCGAACTTGACTGCACTTAAGTAGGCGGAGAGGGTGCAGCAGGGGGTGTGTTAGTGGCGATAATGCAGAGCAGAGCGATTTTGGTGTTAAGGATTATGGTGAATTAAGCTTGCGCTGCGTACCTGCTCAGATCATGTCTCAGGCATGGGGAGTAAAGTGCAGTGAAGGAGAGGAGGTGAGACACATTTGGTGCCATGGAAATGTACTGTCACTGTGGAGTCTGCTCATTACTTTACAAAAATAATGTCCACTATCATTGGCCTGCATAGAAAGTTGATGAAACTGTTTTTCTAATGTGTTTTTTTACTATTTTATGAGGTAGCAAGATAATAAAACAAAGTAGAAAAGTCCCTGCTTGTGCACTTTTGCAACTTGCTGAAAGTTGCTGTAGTAATTATTAAAAACGCACTGCAAAGAGTGTGCAATAAAGTGCAATAACAGTAAACAATAATGCAGCTGATGTACAAAGCACTATAACAATCACATAGTAGAAACTGGCACCAACAGTAACAGTCAAATGTATCTTTTCGCCACCTATTGTAAAGTATCACCCATATCTGCACTATACAGGATTAATATACACAGTTAGTGTCAAACAGCAGACATAAACCACGAGGTCTGAGGTTTGCTCTTTTTCTTTACCTTCTATCCCTGTGGAGGAGAGCAACACCCTGCCTACCTTTCATCAGCTCCTTCCGTTTCCAAACAGATTCTTTACATTTCTGTCTGTCTTTTTATGTCCCATCAGCCTCATCTATCCTCATCAATCTTTCTGACGGCACCTTATAGTGGTCAAACATGTCTTTCTTTCCCCGGTGCTCCTCTGATTGTCTTTCTGTCATGATTTGTTTTTCATTTTTCTTCTTCCTCCTCCCCGACTCTCAGGGAGGTATCAACCGCATGTCTATCCTCTGCCTTTCTTCTTCATCCATCCCTCTGCCTTCACCCCCTCTCATGCAGTCGGTATCACACTGCGCAACCACAGCCTCACTCATCCCTCCCTCCTCCGCACTGCCGAGTGTACATACGTGTCTGTCCATCTATGCTCAGACTCCGTCTGTGTACTTCTGACTCCGAGTAGCAGGCTTTGTTATGCAGCTCCTCTCTCTCTTTTCTCTTCCCCCGTGCACCCAGTGAGCGATATCAGTAGCATGTGGCTTGTCTTTACTCCATCTCAATTACACTTCCCACTACAAAAGTCAACAGTGAGTGAGTGAGTGAGTGAGTGAGAGAGAGAGGGACTCAAATACACACTGTCTGGTAAGATCCATCTAATCATAGCCTCTATATCGCCTCCATGTAGAAAACAGCAGCTCTTTATTTACTTGGCCGTGCAGCCAGCAGCCAGAGCATGCACTGGAAAACATGCTATTTATTAGAGTTGGACTCTGATAACAGTTTGCCAATGCAATGAGCCAACAGTGGTCATTTTTAAAAGCTAAATAAGTTATGAATATTAAGATTAATGCATAATCAAAAAGAAAGAGGGAGGCTGTAAATACTCACAAGCCCTTTTCAAAGTGCTGCTAAAATGTTGTAAAGAGCTCAGCCAACATTTCACCTTGGGACATTCATACTGATTACACAACAGCCTAACACTGGCGTCCAATCACACTGCAATCGGGAATCTCGGAACGAAGTGGCAGGCATTCACAACAATGACAGTGGAAGAACTGCACTGTGCTGTTTCTCACTGCAGAGATTCTACATACTCAAGCAAAGTTCTGTGTTGTGCTTTACATGATTTGATTACTGTCGGATGCAAGTGAGAGGCATGTTTCTGATTTGTTATTACCCATAAATAGCATACGTAGTTTCTGTCATTCCAACAAGATCTCAAACATAATGACAGAACAGACTGTTTGCCAATACCACCCTTAACGCCACATTAAGGCGTTTTGCGGCTTGTGGTACAGTAGAGCATTTTTAAAACAGTTGTTATAAAAGACAGTTTAAACTGTAAATAGATGTATGTAAATGCTGCATGTGAAGTAGTTACTTCAAAATGTTGTCACATGGGACACGAAACCCCGTTCTCCTTTGTGAAAGTCCGTCATTTGTTCAACCCATCAACCTCCCTCTCCTTCCCAATTCTGGCATCCGCCATTTAAACTCTGCATTACCATTAACCACTTCTATTACATCAGCAAGACGCAGCGCAGGACAGACGAAAATGTAGATATAAGTCGTATTTTGCTGCCTATAAATGCCCTATATTGACGGGGACACCAGTCTGGCGGCTCCACATTGATCCTCCACCTCTGAAGGCAGCACAGAGCCGGCATCACTTGTCCCTCATTACACCTCTGGGACATTCAGATTGAAGGCCAAAACGTCAGAGAGGCGTAAATATCGCGGCTTGACACAGCACTCAGAAAGGGGCTACAGATACATAGACAACAGAATACACTCACACATTTGCACTTTTCTTTGTTTGCTCAATGATATGATGCCATTTTATTGTCCATGCATGTGTGTGAGTGAGTACTTGGTTGCACTGAGTTGTGGAGAAGGGCA
Organism: Serranus cabrilla; assembly: GCA_903364295.1. Lineage (NCBI taxonomy): Eukaryota > Metazoa > Chordata > Actinopteri > Perciformes > Serranidae > Serranus > Serranus cabrilla. The sequence goes on along the minus strand of CAFUXE010000310.1, from coordinate 1,872,736 downwards.
GAGAGACAGAGGAGAGTCTATTGGCATTTACTAAGTGCTTAATAAGGTGAGTGTGTCACAGACGGACAGGGACAGAGGACAGATATATACTCCGGGTGAATAACCACGCACAAACACACTCACATAAGAAGCAGCCTTTGTCTAGCACATGTCACAAACACAATGGGAGATACATACAACATCCATAAACACACGGACACATTTTGACACTTCCAACCGCAGCCAGTGGAGCATGTGAGCTGGAGAGAAAGGGGTCAGCGGTGATGGTTTTACAGTTCAGTTAAAAGAGCAGTTAAAACACTAAGACTGAACCCTGACTAGACATTACTGAGGGATCACTGAATGCAGGAGAGGAAGAGGAAAGGAGGGGAGACATGACAAAACAAGTGAGCAGAGTCATTATCTCCATTCTCCAGAGATGCATTCAGGACCTCTTTTCATAATTTGAATAATGTTGTCATGGAAATGAGCATTCCAATTATGTGGTTGTAAAACTTACTCCATTTTTTTTTAAGGATATTGAGTCAACATTTATATAAAAAAAAAAAAAAAGGCTCCACCAGCTGCTGGTTCCCTTGGAGACAAAAAAGAATCTCTAAAAACATTGCTGTACCTGCATATTTCAAACACACCTGCACACAAACACAAACACATTATCAGATTTCCTGTTTTAGAGAGAGACAGCAGATCAATCTGGCTTTTCTCCAGGGTGACTAGAAATCTCAAGGATCCTTTCTATGTATTTCATTTGTCTGTTTCACTGTGTATAGGGCAGACAGATAACTTATATATGACACAAACAACAGCTCAGACCAGTGGAACATTAATAATACAAACACAAAAACATAAAGTGAATGTCGGAGCCATTTCGGTCTGGAACAGAAAGTTTTATTTGTGCCAAATAAAGTAAATCATGAGTGAACGCTTTTGTTGGTCGATCCAGAAAAAGTTTGTGCGTGTTTCTGAATATGAGTTTATTTATCTCAATCTATAAACATGATTCAGATTTAGGCAAAGAGCCAGAGGCAAAGTGTAAATAAAATGCATCGAAAGTAGAATTCAGAGTTACATTACATAACAAAAGTTGATACATTTGATTATAAAATATTTAAGCTTTTAAAGTTTTTTAATTGAATGTATTAGGTGTGTCGCGATACATTGATATAAATCAATATTTATCCAGTCTGCATCGATGCAGTGCCCAAACATTGATGCACATCATCATCTTTAATGTACGCTTTTATTTTGAAAATCAATGTTATTTTGGAGAAGTAAACTGAGCACACAGATAGAACCGATTTTGGGAATGATCCATAATCACAGGCTCTTTAAGTTAAACCATACTGCATTTAAATATACACTACTTTATAGTGAACGTATAGTTTACGTATTAAAAAATAATTTGTTTTTTTTGGTTATTATTATATAAATGTAACAGGTTGTGTTAAATGGGCGTATGGTATTGTCTCATACTGATCGATGGCCCCTGAATCAAATGGTGGTGAAACCCCAAAATTTTGAATATATGTCACAAAAGATGAGCAAATTATCAGATTCTGTTTTATTAACATTTAAGAAATCCTCACAGCTTTTTTCAAAAATAGTTTTGGACTATTTTAGGTTTCAGTCCCCATTTTTCTGTGCATTTTTAATTTTTTTTTACTACAGTCTACTTCCTATGTGCACCTAATGTTAATGCGTCGCTGTTGATACTTTGTTTCTTCTTGAAATAAATGACAGATAACCAATGTGACACCTAGTGCATATGTTTAAATCCAGGCCTCTTGTTACTGTGGTAACTCTATTTTACAGTCCAGATGTTGTTCCTCCTATTCACTGCATCTCATTTATTTCTAACTGATAATCACTATTATTGATTCTGTGTATATGTGTTTGTGTGGGTGTGTGTGTGTTTTAGCCAATACTCTTTTCACACTTTCACAATTGCTTGACCTACAGGTCAACAGTTGTCCCAACCTTTATTTCAGGTTTCATTAGGTTACTGCATAGCTGCCTCTGTGGGAGTCTGTGGATGCTGCAGGTGGGACTGCAGTATATGAGAGGTGGGTGGTTGGTGTCATGTTGTTTTCTTTTCCCTCAGTTTCCATTACACATCAAGAATGATCTGTTTCACTGCTCATGTGCCCCTTGACCCTTAATCCAGGAAGTGTGAGACTGATCTGCTCCCATGCTGGCCCCCTTGCTGCTCGGGGCCAATCAAGTGGCCACATAACACCATTATTTCAACCCTCCCCTCTGCGGGGTTGTCAGTACCCATCCATCGATTCCCTCCCTTCTTTAATCCCTCTCTCGATATTCATTTTTCCTCTACCCCCTGCCTTCTCGTTCGCTCATCCCGCCCTCTCCCTCCTTTCTCGTGCTATCGACTCGGCCCCGTTCTCTCCACCGAATATCGCTCTCCTGTCCTCCCTCCATCCTGATCTCACCACCCCTTCTCACTTTAGAAATTCTCCATCCATCTATCCCTCCTCAAAGGCCCTTGCGGCCAAGGCTCCATAATGAAATCTCAGCAAGCCTTATTGTGTTGATTAAAGCTGTCAGAAAAGAACTAAGAGAGGAAAAATACAGCCGGCAACAGGGGAAAACAAGAGCTCAGTGGTGCGTTGCCAATGCCCTTGTTTCATCTACTGTTTAGACTTCCTTCCTCTGTTTTGTCCTTTCTTTTTTGCTTTCCTGTTTTCTTTCTTTCAATTTATATACAAACCCTACCTCTCTCCCTCACGTTCCCTCCCCCCATCCATTTCAGTGTAACCAGCACCTCTTGAGGTATGTTCAATAACCCCCTGACCTTAACTTAATGTAATTCTGTCAAACCGCCTATGCCTCTCAAGCCGTTCTCCTCGAGCTGTTGCTCACACACCTTTACAAAGAATATTGTTTTAGCGTTACTAGACAGTCACAGAGCGGTTCATTTACCATTAAATGAATGTAGCAGAGCTGTCCTATTGCTTATTCTATGTTTGTGTTTGTACATCAAGTGTTTGGTTTGCATTCTCTCGATTGCTTTTCTGCGTCACACTGAGGGATTCATTTAACTGTATGTAGCTGTTTGATCACAAATGGGATAAAAAAACATGTCCGACTGTCAGAAGTGAATTTCCACAAATAAAAAGAGGATTAGAACTGATTGAGTCAGAAAATAAACAAACCGTTGCTCTGTTGACCGCAAATATATTGCAAACGCTGCTGAGAATACAGACTTGGTATGCAAGATGTGCTATCCTCGGACTCTGGTGATAAGATTAGTTTTTTCTGGATTTATTTTCATGTATCAGACCTTAACACCGTGGAAGTTGGATTAAAACATCCAGCAGTTAGTTGGGCAGCTGATGAGCTGTGCACTGGCTCCAACATTGAGACATTCATTTTGAGTGACTAACAATAGCAAGGTCTCCTGACTTTTATAGTGGCACTCAACATCGCATGAAATAAAGAGTGCCTCAATGAATGAAAGAGGAAATTCTGACATAATGAAATATAATAGTAAGCTTATTAAGCTTTAGTGAAAGAAGCAGCGTTACAACACGTCGCTATGAAGGTGAAAAAAGTAGGTGGCCACCATGGTTTCACAATGAAAAAGTATTATAAATCTACATGTCTGGATGATGTTATTCTCTATACATTCATTGATTTAAGTTCAGTAAACACGGATAATATTCGACCAGAATTATTCCCATTTGTCCATAAATTTAAAACCATCCAGGACACGGAGTTTTTTCAGAAGCTCTGTTGAAAACAAGCAGAGAAAAGAGGAGACAAACAGTCCAAACCGTCACAATCAGGTGCTGATGTGTTTGGGAAAAAAGTGCAGAGTTTACTGCCTCCGATAACCAATTTCCTTGGGGAAACCCTGCAATAGGTGCACCAGAAGATATGCTTCCCATTACCAATGTATGAAGCAATAACCTGAGAGTCAAGCAATAGATCTCAAAAAATTATTATGATTACAATTCGTTGTAGAAAAAAAAACAGGAAGTAAACTAAGGGAGGGCGTAGGAAGTCATTTTCAACTTGCAGATAACAGCACATTCGAGCAAGTAAAAGCAGGAAGACAAAGAGGAAACAATTCACAGCAAATTGCCTGCATTTTTCCTCAGCCATACAGTTACAAATAAATGTTAGCGAGCACAGTTTACTCCATCTGTATCGAGTGTGTGCTCAACACACGGAGGAATATTGACGTGAAATTGTTTACAAATGATGGATTTACACCATATGTCAACACGCAGTCTGTAAATCTATTACGAAAACATCATAAAAGGATTTAGAATTGACCCGGGATGACGCACACACACACACACACACACACATTATAATCTAAACACCAAACAAACAGAAACATGTACAGTAAACACTACAAAACTAAGGTAAACACACATTCATGCAGAACATACATGTTAGTACAAACACTAAGCCTCGCACACGAGAGCACAGGAAAAGGATCAAGTATTATCATTACCATGCAGACCTGGAAGGTATTTCCTCCAGAGGCTAACCTTCTATTAACATTACATTAAAAGAGAGACAGGCGTATGACAGCTCGACATGGCTCCGTATCAACTGTTTCTCTTCCAATTACGAAGATGACAGAGAGACCCCAGGCAATCTAGCCGGACATCCACGAGGGGTCCTTTGAGGAGGCCTTGGAAGCAATCTGCCTGTATGCCCATGACAGATCATTGAGCAGCTCATCCAGCTGGGTGTAAAAATGTGTTTGAATTTTTCCCTTTTCAATGAGGACGGCGCAAAACAGCCACTGATTCTGTCACTTTGTCATAGATTTATAAAGTGCTGGTGAAGGTGAAAGTTAGGCAATGAAGTAAATAGGGAACATTCTGTAAGCAGAAATGCCAACTAACATACTATTATAGTCAATTTGAAACTATACACTCATGACAACTTTTTAAACTTTGAATTTAAAACAAATTCTGCCTTTGCGCTTCAATTATGTTGCTATAAAGAGCAGAAAATGTCTGGAAGCCGACCCAGAAGTTAGCATCTCTATGAGGTCCACTGAGAATTCCCCTATGGGATTTTTGTATTGGATTTTGGATCATTGCAGAAAATAAGCTCTGTGGCAAACACACGTTTAGTCTTAATACATCGTCTTCACAAATGAGCACCACTTTTATGACGTCTGAAGTAACAGACTGAAGTAAAAGCTAATATTATGCTATAACAAACTACATCACAGTCACTACTGGTTTGATGACATTTAATGTCCCTGGCTTGTTAGCAACCGCCTTTTTAAGGCCATGTAAAAACTTCAAAATTCATAAGTGGGGTTAACTAACATTTATTTATATCTAAAGTTTGTGTTGACCAGACTTTATGTCAGGAATCCAATGAAAAACCCATTCAAAATCCTCATTGAGTTTGAGCGGATGCTAAAATGCTAACTTACTTCCTGGTTTAAGAACTCAGTCCTTTAGCTCCCTGTACATGTGTTCCAAACATAACAGCCACCAGGCAAAAATGGATAAATAAAATACTGTGTCGGCACAATATGAAAATGAAAATTGTAATTCTGTCCACCAATCTGCAGCTGTGGCTGCAAACTTAGAAACAGGTGTAAATTGACAGGAAAGATATCTGCATAATTGACAAAAGGTACATTGTTTCAGTCTCATTTACATTCACAGTGCAGACTCTGGATTGCTGCTCTTACACAGAGCGACTAACAATGACAGCAAAATTAGTTTGAGCCTCAGCTTCAAGAATGACAACGATAGTCTGCTGTTCAGAGGCCAAATCTGTATTTTCAATACAAGAAATGGAAGAAATGACCCGAGTTTGATGATTATTATAAGATAGAGACGTTTTTAAGAAACAAATAAAAGACATTATTTCTTTTAATGAGACAGGACCCTGAACAGGAACAAGGAACGGGTTAACTACTTTTAAACAACACATCTGCATGGGGTTAGGGTTCAATTAACTGTGATAGAAAACAAAAAAACAGCAAAAGCTGAAGCTTGAGAATGAAAAGAATTGTTTACAGTTTATTCTCTATCAGTAAAGACTATTGAAAGGAATAAGATCAGACTCCTTTAATCACAGGATTGCTAATGGAGGCTTGATGGTAGAGGGGGATGGTGGTCAAATCATTCTGCTCCCAAGATGAATCAATAACTTGATCAGAAGTTTTGAAGTTTATTGGTGGTCCGGGTAAAAGGTTGTTTATCAGAAAACTGAGATACAGGAAAACACATGACCCGGCCATTTTCTGCAACAGCCCGAATCAATGGGAGGATGATCAGGGCAGATATTGGCAACATGAGAGCAGGATGAGCAATACTCTCCTCAGCACAAAACAATTGATAGGCAATCTATCTCAGCTGCAGCCCGGAGACACACACGGCCGCACGAAAATGAGGGGTTTCACACATGTGGTCGGGTTAACACTTAAACAGTGAGAGAAACAGGTGTAAACAGAGTGTGTCTGCGGTGGAATTTAAACCAATTTTCTCTTGAATTCGAGAAGTGGTCCCCAATCAACTAGCTTGACATCTTAGGTACCACAAATGTGCACGGTTACAGAAGCACACACCCTCCCCTACATCCTGATTTCTCATTAAAAAAAAAGGAGGGAAATCGTTCCTCCTGTTTCTCTCTGGTGTCCCCTGGGCAGCTTTTATTCCTTGTAACCAGCTGGATGGCTCCTGGCTAGTAAATAAAGAAAAGGAGAGGAGCTGAAAGAGTGGGAGACAGGTAGAGGAAGCAGAGTGGTGGGAGGAATGAAGGGGGGAGAGGTAGATAGGAGTGAGGGTGGAGGCTTGTAAAAGACATAAGATTCATTAAGTATTCACACTGTGCACTGGAGAGCCCTGACGCCTCGCAGTAAAAGAGAGGGAAGGGATTAGAGATGGAGGGGTGGTGGTGGAGGAGAAGAGGAGTAGGAGGTGGGGGAGAGGCAAATAATGACGGGGAGGAAAAGAAAAACGGAGGGGGAATAAAGTGAATGGGAAGAGAGGCAAATAGAAAAGATGGTGGAGAAGCTGCATGAGACGAAACAGTGCAAGAGAGAAAAGAAGTCAGACGGCCTCAGAGACATCAAACAGGGAGACAGGGAGTGAGAGGGTGGGCGGGAGTGTGCAGAGGAGTGAAAAAAAAGAGAGGAGAGGAACAGAATAGATGAAAGCTGTAATGCAGGGAAGACGGGTGGCGGAGTGGAAGAGTGAGAAAGCAGGAGAAAAAAGGAAAAAACAGGCAGTCAGGAGTGTTGCGGTGCCATAAAATGCCAGCTGTATGCCACTGCAGTCTCTCCCCTCTCATCCCAGCACTGTTTGAGTTATCACTGTGTCTGCTACCAAACACACATGCACACACACACACACACACAGGATCATCTTCCCCAGTTTACAGCATGTTCACTGATTACTTGGATCTCCTCTCCAGGTCTTTATGAGCTGAGGGGCTGGTAGCGACAGCAACATTTACTGGCCACTTGTGTGCATTGACTGCATGTGTGCAAAACAGCATGATGCCTATTTTTGTGTGTGCGCTCGTGTCGGTGCACGTATAACAGTATCGCCAGGTTTCCTATAAAGGAAAGTTGTTTCTTTGAATTTCACCCTCCAGTCGAATTAAATCGGCCATTTGGATCGATGGACCGATAGAGACAGATGGATACATACACATCAGTGTGGCACAGGCCAAGGTCAGACATGAAAAGCTCCATTATGATGATAATGTAAAGGAAATGGTATCACCTACAGACCTTTTAGAATTAAAGGAATTATTTTTGCATGAAATATAAAATATGTATATTTAAAATGACATATGGGTGTCCCAGACTAAGAATGTACATATTCAATCTGATTCGTGAAGTCTTTTTTTCTGTTTCTTTTTTTGCTTGTTGTTGATGACGTTTAATGTCCCCGACAACCCCTGTAGTCTCATTTAGCCACTTGTAAGCAACTACTTTTTTAAGGACACTTAAAAACTTCAAAATTCACAAGTTTATGTCCTAAAACATCTCTTAGGATTGTGTTAACCACAGACCTTATTTCAGGCATCTAACCAAAACCCATTCCTAATCCCTTTTGGGTGCATGTGTGTTGTGGTGCTGTCCGTGGTGCTGAAACCGAGCAGAGGACAAACAGAGCATGTGAGTTTCTCTCCGTCTGCTTGCTTTTCATGGTTTTGAATAGAAACTTTCAAGCCTAATTTTAGGCCCCACAGGATAATGACACAGTTGTGCTGCTGGGGAGTCAAGTATTTGAGTTAACATTGAATTTGTTTGTATGACTTTATGCTTGACGGATGGCAGTCCACTGGCTTTGCAGTGGAATTACAAGACAAAAAGATTTCAGTCAGCTTATTCAAGTAGTAGTTCCTCTTTTTTGTCATGCCCAAATTGTGTTTCTGTCCAGAGTTTTATTCATACTACAGACATGCTGTCATACTATCTCAATTTGGATGTCTACAGGGACTTATCGGTGCATTCAGGTGCGCCTCATAAATACAGGAGTAAACACATTAGAAAGCACTAAAGGATGCCTGAGAGTTTAACTGCATTAGGCTGTTTTACATTTTTATACCTTGAATTTTCACCCAGCACTTTTCTGTGCTTTCTTTTACATAAATCAAGACATTTCCACCAAATATTGATTGAGCGAGGCACAAATTGGGGCTTTTAAAAGGCTGATTGGGGGGTCACGATCCCTTATTAATGCTGACTATTTTCCCAAACTTTGTACATTGAGTTTCTGTCTTGTATGCGGCCATAGCTCCAGTTGATTTTAGTATGCTATGGAAATCACCTCGCAGAGACTTAAATCTTGCTTGAAATAGGTAATCCATCACACTGAGCAGTTTACTGCCTTTATTTTTGTTGTCCCAGTTACACTGTCACTGCGTGCTAATGCAGTTGTGAGTGGGGACTGATTACAAAGATGTTGCGTTCAGGGACAGTCTGACATCTGGGTTCTAAGAATCAGAGAGTGGAAAGACACATTTTTATTTAATGCATAAAACAGCCAGAATTTACATTGTCCGCTCCAATATATTCATGTTTTATCACTCAGTTGGCAATGCTATTTGGCAGGCTATTATTAATTCTCAGATGTCTGAGCATCGCTGTCTGCACCAACGAGACTTTTAAAAACGGTTGACAACTTAATAGCCTTTAAGCTACTGCTACGGCCCTTTAAGCTGCATTACTTGTTTCTAGATCATTTACTTTGAAAAGATTATTTTTATTTCACATTTGCATGCGTCACAATCCGGCATCTCCAACGTTATTTTAGTGCAATCTTCCTTCCTCAAGAGGTAGAGTATAAATGAGGGATAATTTTGCTCAAACAAAACCTATATTTCCCTACAGAGTGGAAGTCAATGCATAATTACTCAGGAAAGAAGAGCTTTAATCGCTTAGTCATCCTGGCCAGGACAGCGGCTTTGAGTACATGCATGAGCATACTCCAGTGGACCAATGACAAACCTCAAAAGGAAAAGACTCAAGCCTACTTAGCCACTAATCACTGGTTTCCTTCATACTGAGTGAGAAGGTGATGCTGGGAGTGATCGAGTGTTATAATACATGTGCACACATGCCTCACTGTCGCTCAAACACTCATGCATGCACACGTAAATGCACACACACTGACTGACACTGTTTGGTCTTATCAGTAGTTCCCATAGGCTTCAGGTCTGTCTCATTCATTCTTATCTTAATAAGGTTGGTCTTAACTCTAATGTGATGGACTGCACCTCTCTGGTAATGGATTCAGAATGACACACACGGAAATACACACTCCGTTTCATGGTCACATACATGCATTCTTCACTCTATCTCGCAAATACAGCTTCTTTCTCCTCTTTCGCTCACACGCCCACACTTCATCACACAGTCCCATCTCATCTGAACGTGACTGTTGGTGCTGTCAGCCTCTTCTAACAGAGTCTTTCTCTAATCTCCCTTGTACAATCTCACCACCCACATCACACTTAAGGTTGAGAATTACAAGGTTAAAGTCAAGACTCGAACAACATGCCGAGAACTCATTGAGCTCTCTGGTGCAGAAACAGACAAGTGCTGTTATATCTTAATCAAAACTAGGGAAGGGAACTGAGATCCAGGACCAGTTGAGATCTGGTTCAGAATTGTATGAACCATTGGAATCATGTGTTAGAGCTTATCAATCTTTGCATTGATGCAGCCATATTTTCTGACAGTTGTAGGCAAAACATTTAAAATCATGCTACTGGAAATTTGCAACAAGAATGAGTCATGAAGGAGAGGAGAGACAGCCCAGAGTAAGGTTTCATTTCACAAAGAAAGATGACAACAGTGCCACTTTGCTAGCAAAAATCCATCTGTGCAATGAATTAAATTACTAAGGCTGAAAATCTCTAAGCAGCTCACAATTCAGTTTGATTCAGGCTACAATTATTGATGCACCTTAAGGTACATTTTTATTTATATTTCTAGCTTTAAAACAGAGGCTGCAGCAGTCATGCCTGCTAAATTGTAGTTACATGGGCAAGAAACGGGTCCAGGATTAATATTACAGGGCCGTACTTAAAATGTATCACGTTTTTCTGTTACATCTTGACCTGAAAGTAACTAAAGCTGGCAGCCAAAAGTAGTGGAGTAAAAAGTACAATATTTGCCTTTAAAATGTAGCAGAGTAGGAGTATAAAGTTACATTAACGGAAATACTCAAGTAAAGTACAAGTACAGTACTTGAGTAAATGTACTTAGCTACATTGCACCACTGTATCAGACTGATGTTGGCTGCCTGTTGGGCTGGGCTTAAGCGTTTTGGCCATATGTTTTCATTCAGTATTCTCCTGAACTAAATAGCAGCAGATTATTACTTTGGCAGGGTGTGAAGCGCAGCAGGAGGCTGCCTGATGGTGGGAGGAACACGCCTTCCAGTCTGTCTTTGTTTCGTTACGCTGATTGACACATTGAGGTGACGCCGTCGTGAATGACATATTTGTTTGAAGTGCATCACTGCTGACTCTCATGTGCCCGAGAAATCTGCAATCTCAGGCTTATTAGCGTCCGTCCTGAGAGTTCTGCATTGTAACATAATGAGAGCTCGACAGCGGTCAGGGTGGGCTGTTTAATGTTCTGATTACGGATTTTTCTGCATCAAAATAATCTTTCAAGAGAGGATCGGGATGCATCTAATCCTCTGACAGCTCCTGAGACTGTGAGATACCGCTTTGTATCTGATAAACTGGAGAACTGTACAGGAACATGAATATCAAAGAAAGTCTCTGTCTCAAAATGAAAACAAATTACATAACAATTTGTCATTCCATCTAAACTGTGTTCAGACTCAGAGATAATAAAACAGTTGCTTTGACACTGAAAACTGGTTGGCTTTTTAAAAAAAATGTTTTTGGTTGTTTTTGCACATCAAAAATCAGGTTTAGGTTCAATATTGGAATAAAGATTTTAATGGATTAACTGTAACTAAAAATTGTTTTCTTTTTATTAATATCAAGACTTTTCTAAGGTTATAAATCAAGTCTTTTCAATGGTTTGATTCACTTCAAACATTACATTTATGGGCCCAAAAAAACAGAAAACACTTAAACACTTTTTACACCTACAAATAATTAAAAAAGGTCTCTAAATTCCCTGTTAATTAACTGATTAGTTAACTCACTTCAGCGCTAATCAAAATTGTTTTCCTCATGACTTTTAAATCCTTTCCGGTCATCTTGATACATTCGGAGCGTTTGGGCAGACGAGCTGCAGTTTCCTCTTATCATGTGTTCATTAATTTATCTTTTATTTTAAATACTTGCTGATTTATTGTTGTGGTCGCCTGACTCATGAAGTGGTTAGAAGATTGTGATTCTTTGGGCGTACACCTTGCAGAAGAGTAATTGTATGGTGCTAAGTGAGTGGAGTGGAAGCTTAAATCATAATTTGATTTAATGAGATATAGTTATGAGAAGAACTGCCCCATTCTATTTGTCTCCATCACTGTCTCTGGGGTGATGGGACCAAATTTTGCGGGCCCTTCAAATCAATTTACAGCTCTGCTGGTCCTTCTCTCTCTCCACTCATCTATCCATTACGCTCACTCATTCCTTCCTTCAATCCCTTGACCATCTGCTCACTTCTATCTTTTTTATCTCTTTTCCTCTCCTTCATATCTCTCATCTCATTCCCTTCTATATCCCTCTTTCCCTCCCACCCACCTCCGTCACCTCCTCTCATCTCCGTCACCGTCCTTAATATATCCTTTATGTGTCTCCTCTCTCCTCTCTCCCCCATTCCATCTCAATCGTTCCTCCCTCCACCTTTCTCTCATTCCGCCCCTCCTCCCTCTTTTTGCTCTCTGGGTGAAGTGAATCGCGATTGGTTCCTCCCAATCACTTCACAGACGAGCCCAGAGAAAGAAAATGGCTCCAGTAAAAGATTATGAGGCAGATCCATAACAGCTATCAAAGCTAACAAGGGGGAGCACTAGATCACACACACACACGCGCATTATCACACGCGCATTATCACACACACATTAGCACCCTAGCATCCATGCACCCACGGATACAGACGAGGACAATGCTGAGGGTGCAGTCAGCGATTCCAGTCCTGTACACTTTGTATGAAATTTTGCAACTATATTGTACATTGGAAACAAACAAAGCAGCTGGGAATGAGCCACTTAAAAAATTGTTCAACACATATGGAAAAAGCCTCAATTTCGATCTTCTTGTAAATCTCTTAGCAAGACAGAGAAAAAGCCTCAAGCACAAGTATTTTCTTCATGATTACTCACAATTTTATGTACTTACAAACTAGCATAAAATGCATTGGGATAACAGTACGATGCAGCTTTATATTCCAGCATGGAAGTGTGTATTAGCAACAAATAAAATAACATTAGAGACAACAACCGCATGCAAAACAGAAAAAAAGCTTTACTGATCTATAAATTATTGGCCATTCTCCACCACTGGCCTCATTTGACAGAAGAGGGAGCAAACATAAAGATGAAACAAAATAAAGAGAAATAAAAAGATAATATGAATTAAACAAACTATAAATGAATGTTTAAAATTCGATTTGCATTTAAAAAAGAATATATGAATATGAGCGTCCACAGTTGATATTAGTGTCTCACTTTCTGCTCCCAACATTTACATCCATCATTTCCAGTTTATATTTCCTTTTTTTACCTTCCATCCTGTTCTCTTTTTGCAAAACTGTAGCGTCCTAACTGACATCATTAACGCTGACACTGTTTTAATTATCTGATATTTAAGAGCAGGCCATACTTGAGTTTGAATTAATGCTTAATGCTTTCAGTTTTCTTGAAAACCGTTCATCCAAACAACGTCACACTCAACACGGAGCTTCCTCAGGTCCTGAGCAATACACCACGACATCATTACGTCCTTTAGAAAAAGTGTTAGTTCTGAAAGTTACATCACTGATGCTTGAAATGTTTGCTACAGTGTAACATCTCCGTCCTGTCCAAGGATGCAAAAAGACAATTGTGTAAAGTGTTGGAGTGCTGCTTATTCCCAATGAAAGTTGCTCAGTGGCCCAGTTATTCCACTTGGTTCCGCTCTGCTAACTTCAATGTAAATGTTCCAAATGTTATCCAATGCAATGGATCAAACTCTGACCGTTAAACAAGTCTTTTCACAGGGGTTATGACGTTCAAAAAAATGAATGATTCCAGATGTTTTTGGTCTATTTAAACCCTTCCCCTAAGCCGGCACAGTCAGATGGTTTTTAAGAGGTTAATGTTCAAACTGATAAACTTTTATGTTTGTAAATATAAACTCTGAATTATGAATTTGATCCATTGTTTTTCCCCCTAGCGTCCCAACTTCTTTGGAATCTGGGTTGTACACAGTTCCTATAAGTGTCTGTTCACTTCCCACAGTTCTTTTGGGTGTCATTCCTCTCCATCCACTCACAGAGCAGCCTCCCCTCTCCCTCTCCCTCTCCCTCTCCCTCTCTCTCTCTCTCTCTCTCTCTCTCTCTCAGCAAAAAGCCCGACAGTAAAATCGTGTTTGCCGTACTGCTTTGGCAGTATTGTTTGATAAGAAAAAGACAGAAGAGAGAAAGCTTCACTCCACCTCTCCCCATTCCCTTTCCCTCTCCTCCATCTTCTCACTCTGACCTCCATGTACCTTTGTTTTTCTGCCTCTCTTCTGCTGCATCACATTTTCCTCCCTGCCTTTCATGTGACCAGAGAAAGAATACAAATCGGCGCTGCTGAGCCAAAGTCAAAAACAGACAGATAGGACAGGAGAAAGGAGAGAATATTAAAACATTAAGATGGGTGCAGAAAGGGAGAGGGAGGGATTCAGAAGAATGGGAATAACACGGCTGCTTCGGTCCCTCTGAATATGAATATGAGTTCTAGTGACAGGGGAATATACTGTAGAAAAGTGCTTGGAATAATTTCCATCACATGACATCCACTTTGCTCCCTCCCTCTCTCTTTCACCGATTCAATCTCTTTCTCTCTCTCTCCTACCTCTCATCCCTCCCTCCCTCCCTCCCATCATGACAGGAATACAGAGAGGTCTCAGCTCTCACCCGCTGGGGATTTTCCTCCCTCGGGATTCTGTGATCTCTCTCCCTCTCTTTCAATTTCAATTTCAATGCCATCCATTGGCATCACAGTTGAACAATATTGGCAGAGCATCAAAAGCCTCTCTCTCCTTCTATCCCTCTCCTTTTCTCTGCCCTTCACCCCCTTCTCTGAATATCCTTAACTTTCAGTTTTTGAAATTTCAATCTCCATTTCAGTGAGCTTAACCGGCATCAGAGCTGGACATCGCCGAGAAATTATACCGTCTGAGTTGCAGTTTTTAAGTTTTTAATACAATTTAAGTTGAGGTTTCTGCCATCCTTTACTTATTTCTTTCTTTCTTTTCCTTAGTCAAATTGTCTTTCTCTCAGGCTTTTTCTGTACTCTCTCTGTCTCTTTCAGTTTTTCAGTTTTCAATCTCAATGTGCTTCCGAGTCAGTGAATGGGATTTGCAGCGAAGCAACAGGTGTGCGGTGTGTACGCCCCGAGTGGCCCAGCCAGGCCTCCCAGGCAAACAGAAGGTAATTTACATTGCCTCCATCCAGACTCATCCACAACTATTTCTTATTCACCAATTCATAGTATGGGGCCGCCATTCTCATGACTGCTTCCCTGAATTTATCACCACCTGCACCTGCATCACAGGAGTTACGTTACTTGTCTGGAGGACATTTGCGGAGTTAGTGTCTACTCAGTCACGAGCTTTAGTCAGCAAATTAGTCAGCAATTTGTTCTACGGCCAAGACACAAGCTGTTCTCAGATGATTTAGGACGGAAAGAATATCATCTGTTATGTAATGAGTTATCTTAGCGAAGCCATGTCCCTGTCACTACGGCTCCGAGATGAGTCACACCTGTCCATCTCGAGCTTACATTTAAATCTTTTCATTCGCATTTAGGGTTTATGCAAATCTAATCTCTATCAGCAGACGCCTGCATATGAATGTGTAGGCAACAGGAGAAGATTTTGGTCTTGTTTTTGCCCGAGTGGAATTTACAAATCATGCTTGAGTGGGCTTTGCAGGTAAACAACTCTTGTGGATAGGGAAAAAGGTGGAACGCATTGGACAAATTGCAATTCTGGAAGCTGTCTGTTAAAATGTAGTTTTTTATTATTATTATCAATTATTTATCAGCATTCATATACTGATATCTGTTTATGGAGATTAGGCGTTATATCGTCTAGACCGAAAACAATTCCAACCCCTCATGCCTCAAGTTGCTAATCACACTGACGATGACCAATGTATGGAAGAGGAAGTCTTGGCCCGGATATCAGATATTCAGACAAAGCCAGGAGCAACATAAGAAAGACCATGTAGTCCTCCATTGTTGTTGCTATACTTGTGGAGAGCAGAGACATAATCAGTGACGTAATGACGTGGCTCTCTTGCCTGTAAAAAAGCAAACAGGTTCTGAGAAAGTTCATAAATTGAACCAACTACGAACCAGCACCAGCCCAGTAAAAGAAGGGGTTTCAGTGATGCAACAGTAAATGCTTGTTTAAAGGTCGTCCTGGCGCTGACACAGTGTGTTGAATATGTGCATTTAAAGCCGTGTTGTGCATGTGATATCGACCTGCAATCTGCTTCTTTCACTTCCTCATTGACTGAACTCTGCCGCCCCTGATTGAAAGCCGCTTTTCCCCTGAAGTCTCTGAACCCGACTGTCCTCCAAAACCCAAGAGCCCCCGCTGTCCAATCCATCACATGTAAACACCACGAGACTGTCTATCCCACCAATAACGAGCTCTAATCAGTGTTCAATCCTCCAAACTGCATCTGTCTCTTCAGAGGAGGCCACTGAAAGTCTCACTGATGTGTGGTTGTACAGGAAAGTGGAGAGTAAGACAGGGAAAACCATCATGTTTAAATAATGGTAACATCTTGCCAAATTGAAATTGCTTTGTGGTTAACAAATCACTGAGAGTGGAAGAGATTCTTAGGAAAATTCACTGGGCAGGACCAGTGACATTTTCTACTTCCCAGAAGAAAACATTACTCTGCTCCATTTGTCAACGGTATAAAAAATGCATAAACTGCGTGGAATGAATGGACACTCGGTAGTAAGAACAGAGCACACAGAGAGAGATTAGAGGACAAAGAGAGAAAGAGAGAACTCCTGTTCGGATTCATTATGTATTCCAGGAGGATCTGTACTTACTCCCTGCACCTGCAATAAGTTCAATAAGCAAAATTAATTTCAGAGAAATATAGATGGCAAAAAGGCAAAAAAAAGACAAGAGAGATCACATGTCAGAGCCACTTAACCGACATGAGTGTGTGAACACGACCTTTGTGATGAACGGTGGACAGGGACATCAAATAGAACTTGCAGGTCGTGGAGAGCTTTAATTAGCCAAAACGACAATACCTTCCGTCGCTCTCTCTCTCTTCCTGTCCCTCTTTTTCAAAGCCTAGTTAGCACTATCTGAGCCTCAAATTAATCACTCTTTCATCTCTATCTCTTTTATGCCATCTCTCCTCCTTGCACTATCTGTTTCGCTGCAGCAGACGGCTAAATGAGTTGTTCTCTCTCATCTCCATCACCTTTCTCTCCCTCTCGAAATGTTCATCCCGCTGTCACTTAATTGTTCTCTAAAGGCCATCATGCTCCGTCCAAAAACCCCGCTTTGACTCATTTTACATCTCATTCTTCACTCGTCCCGTCTCTGCCCTCCTTTTCCAAAAGCCATCATGTTTTCCAATTCTCCTCTCGCTTTACTATCCTCCAAGAAAATGCCTTCTCACCTTCTCCCCTCTCTATTTTCCACAGGCCATCAACCCCGCTCTCCCCCTCTTCTCCAAATCTCTCCGTCTCGTTTTACATTTCACTGAATCAGAGAAAACAGAGAGGTGTTTCGTCCTTGCATTTATGTTTGTCCTTCTCCATAATGCCCCGGGTGGCGATAAAGCGGTGTGAAAACAATAAGCTGTGATCATTTCATATCAGGCGGTGCCGGCGCAATCGTCGAACAATGACCAGGTCCAGAATCAAGATGAAAGAAAATGTCAAAGCTGTGAATGGATCAAAGTATCGGTTGCTAAAAGGCAACATTTCCTCAGCGGGGGGGAACACATCATTACCACCAAAATAACAGCTATACAAACATCCTCAGCTGTGAAAGTGCTTACAATTTAGAATTTTAATCAATTCATTTTAATCAACAAATTACACAATTTGTATAATTGCTGTAAACAAATCAAACCACACACACGCACGCACACACACACACAAATAGTGTTGTTATAGGAATACCAAAGGTTATGAGAAATGGAGTTTTAATTTGGAGGTACATAATTAAAGCCCTGAATGTGGCCTGATTAGACCTCTTTTCAAGCTATTAATGGTGTGTACTTGACAGGATATTGATTGGTAGCTTCCTCACTCTTCTGTAGTTTTCTAGACCAGTTTAGAGATTGATGACATCAGCAAATACAAGCATGGCTCCACCACTTACATCCTGTAAAGGTGGGGACAGCCTTTACAACTGTGGAGCCATTATCAGTTGTGATTGGGCCAATTTAAGTGTGGCACAAGACATTACAACCATGCAGTTAGTCCATTACATGCTGTAAAGTAACTAGGTTATTCAGAGTAATCGGAGAGCACTCGTGCACTGCAGTAACCTGGTTATCCATTGATGCATGCAGCAGGTCAGCAATATGATATTCCCACTACCCCTGACCTTGTTTTGGAAGCCTTGCTTTCCTATTTTGCTTATATTAGTGATAGAGGATGTTTCCCTCTGACATTTTTTCATACCAACAGCAAAGTCAGAGACCAAGAGCAGCTTTTCTTCACAGTGTGAAGGTCTCTGAATTCTACAAATTTTCAGTGGTGGGAACTGACATACAGTATTCATACTTCCAGAGGCTACTTTGTGTTAGTTTCAGTTTTAGTTTGACTTTGAAGTGAATTATTTAAAAATACAAGAACACATCGCTCCGTGCAATTATCTCTCCTTTCATTCAGCTGCTCAGATAGATTGCCTGTTGGAAGACTTTCTCATGGACATGCACACAGACCTAATCTTCACCATTTACAGAAACATGATGTTTGAGAAATCAGCTTTCAGCCGGATTTGCAGGGTTACACATCAGCAAGACTCTATTAATAGTCTACCTGTAATCCAGTGTGCTGTCCCATGTCTAATTCAGAATGTGGTCCTCCAAGAATGTCAAGACTAGGGTTGAAACTTTCCATGAGCATTAATGGGAATGTATGGGAATAAAAACTGGAATACATAGGAATAAAATTAAGTATAGGTTGTTTTTGCTCAGGTTGTATTTCATTTGCATGCCATATGCAGATAGAGACAAACCTTTAACCACATCATAAACTGACATAATTGCAAATCTTTCTACACGCTAATGCCTATTCCAAAAAAGGATGTTGTCTAAAATGTAATTAACACAGAATATGATAGTTTGCTAATCCTTTGTGAGATATATTCAATTGAAAGTTACATGTTTTGAACCATCTGCTTTTTTTGTAGATATAAACACTGAATTCACTGAAAAAAAAGTTTTCCTTCATATTTTCTGATGGACGTCTGACTTGATATTATGTGTGCTTTCTCTGAAATAAGTTTGCGTTTAAAAAGGTAAAAGTTTTATATAAAATTATTTGTTTGATTTTCCCCCCTAATTCCTGTCTGAGCTTGTACAAGTCCTTGCAGCTATACATTTAACCAAAACATGCCACAAGACTGAGTATTTCTTTGTATGTATATTTCATATGTGGTTCACTATTAAAAAGGTACGACAATAAATATATTGTGCTCTCTGTCACCTTGATTTCTATCATGTAGTCTTTTCAGATATATCTACAAAAATGCATCATTTACACTGAATGACAAAGGCCTTTTTTTCTTTTCAGTCTTGCAATCCTTATATAAGACTTGTTTTTTTCAATGTAGGTGTTTCAACAAAAAATCAGGAAAAAGCAATCAAGGACATAATGTGTAGGAATCAATGTGTGACACACAAGAACACTGAACAATCAATGAAGAAAACACAATTAAACCATTCAAAGCAAAAGCAAAAGAGAAACATTACAAACACATGCATGGACTGTAAAAGCTGACCTGCACCTCACTGGAGTCTAAAACGTAAAACCTCATGGGACGCACACACACATTCACTGAACTGCAACTCTCATAGAAAATGGAGCTGCCGCAGAGACAGAAACACAATAAACTACATTTACACACATACACAGACACACAGGGCCCAGAGGCTGTTGTTGCTCTTTCTATGGTAATTGCGTGATCAGGTATTCTGGTTAAGCACTCTCAGGAGAACTGCCTGACGCTATGTTAAACAGTCCATTCTGTCATAGCTGTCACTGTAGCTCTGCTGTGTGTGTGTGCGTGTACGTGTGTGTGTGTGTGTGTGCGTGTGTGTGTACAGTTTTTCCCCTTAAGTGTTGAATGAATCCCTCGCCCTTTTTTCCTCACAAGTATTTCTCTCACTTCTCTCCATCTCTGCATCATTCTTTTCGTCAATTGACATTAACATGTTTAACATCAATATACAGTATATATGACAGGAGCAACCATGGCAACCCAGGAATTCACTACAAAGAAAAGAAACGATAATGTTACACTTGTGAGTGTGTATGAACCGAACATCGTCTGCATATAAGGTTTAGCAGCAACCGTCTTTTCTTTGGTGTCTTAGATTTGTGTGTTTTTACACTTCTCTCCAACATACACACACACACACACACACACAGACTTTCTTGGTTAATTAATGCCATGAAAAGACAACATAAGCTTTGACTGGCTGAAAGAGAACCAGGCTAGCCAGGCTGTACTCGCAATGGGCTTCAACTGACAAAGCAGCGCAGGCGGGTTATTAATGAGTGCACACAAAGCACACATGCATGAGGAAATATTTAACACAAATGAAGGAATCGCTGCACACACACACATACATATTGACAGCGCTGACGCTAAGGGTGGCTAATGGCTCCAATCCAATTTACAGCGCGTCTTTTAGGAATGCCTGAAAAACATTTTAAAAAATGATTACATCAATGGCTTTCCTATGGGCCTTCATTAGCTCTTTCTCTTACTGCCTCTCTGACACACACACATTTCAGCACTGCGAGCCAATTACAGAGGTAGAAATGCTGCTGCTGGGAAACTCTTGAGGCAATTAGATATTTATTAACAGGCAGACCCTGAGGTCTCAAAGGATGAAACATGCAAAGACACATACATATGCATGCACACACGCGGATGAATTCTAGCAGTTTCTAAAGGACCATACAATGGATTTCACAACAAAACATCTCTTTCAAAACATCCTTGACTCAATTGTCAATCTATTGATCAGTACCACACAGCTCGGAAGCATCCTGCACAGTTGGTGGTGCAACTGAGCGTGAACTCCCAGTGAAAATCATCCAACTCCCACACCGGCAACACTTTTCCAACTGACGTCTCTGAGTTCTTACACTTGAACTGTTGCTGACTTCTCTCGGGATTTCCACTTGAACTTAAACTCCGCATCAATCAGTTTATCACCTACAAATCAACTGACACTTCAACTCCTTTCGGCGCGTGAACTTCCACTGACATTTCAACTCCTTTCAATGCATCAATAGCCATGTTTTCATCCAGACGTGATGCAAACTTGAACCGAACTTCAAGAAAATAAAACTCAAATTAGTGCTTCCAACCTTGTGGGATTACAAGAAGTTGGTTCATCGAGATAAGCAGTAGAAGGTGGCAATTCTTGTGTTGGAATATCATTGCACTATTGCAGAAGAAGTTGACATAACTAAAAGAGCCCCAGTAGAACCTCAAACTGTGAAAGACAATTTAGAAAACTCAATGGAAATATGCTTCTTTGACACAAAATGCTACCACATAGAGTGCAGATTTAGTTAATCCAAAGATAATATGCTGATTTTTTTCTTCCATCAACCATTGGTTCAAGAGTATGTTTTCTTGCACTATGTTGCATTTTGCCTTTATCGATACTTTTCCCCCCAAATGTAAAAACTTTTAAAAGTTTGTTTGTATTTTTAGCATTTCAAACTATTTTTTTCAGCACAATCTGAAAATGCAAATTAAAAAGTAAGTGGATGGAAAAACCCTGAATGACTTAACAATCTAACATAACTTGCATGTATTTGGAATGTGAAAAGGAGTCTATAAAGATCAGAAGTTATGTTTTAAAAAATGCCCAGCTCAATGTCAGTTTCAATGGATTCCAATGGTGTCAAGTCTTAACCTGCTCCTGCAGTACATTAAATTCCCCCACCACTTGAATCCATTGTACTTGACATTATTTAAACCAACAACAGCTGGTGTTCTTTGTCAAGGTTCAAACTACAACTTTTACAGCCAGAGTAAGTGTTTGATTCTCAAAATCTGGCTTTTAAGTGGAATTTCACTTGGACGCCACCAATAAGGAGTAATAAGTAATTATGCAGTTTCCACAGCTGAGGAGGAAAACACACATCAAACTATTGAAAAGTGTCATTGTTCTTTTGATGTGAAGTTTTTTCAAGTGTTGATCATGCATTCAAAGCAATCAAAAGTATAATCTAGCTTCATTATCGTCATTCCGACAAAGCCATTATCTCAGAATCAATCCACATTCATACCTTATTAACCATTCAAAGGGATGCTGTTTGATGGTTGCTTTTATTCACAACGTCTCGCAGTGCCACGGCTTTAGAGATGTTTCCTCTTTAACTGTGGCATAAAGAAATCCCAGAGGAAATTAAATCCAGAAGCATATTAGTGTTACTACAATAAAAGCACATATATAATACAGACGTTTTTACGATGCCACACGAAAGCAGCAGAGTCTGTCATGTTTCCAAAAATCAGGACTCACGTTGAAAGACAAGTCTCTATAACGCTGAAAAAATGGGAGTAAAGTCCAGTTTGAGTGACAGACATGTTTCACACTCAATGGCAGCTTTTGGCCTTTTCTCTGTGTCTACAGTATATGGGATATACTCTAAATGGACGCCTGTTATGTGTCGGCTCGGTGCAGAACAGACAGCCTGCAGGTACAGGACTGGTGTTACAACTGTTTATGTATCCTGTCAAATCAAATGTACTGTGGTGGAACAAATGTTTATGTAGCCTGTCAAAACTAGGGAACCATGGAATCACATTCACCCAGCAATAAAGACTGAGACCTCCATGTGACCCTACACGCCACCCTGAGGGGCCCGACATCTCTCTGTTTGGTGATAAGCACTTCCTCCCCACCTGATAATTTCTTTATCTGTGTCGCTCTGTAATCCGTCTATGTTTGCCCGTCTCTCTGCTTTAGTGTCAGACAGGTGTCTGTTTTATCTTTTGAGGAGAAATGTGCAGGCAGCGGAGACACTGACTGGTTCTGCTGACTCACAGTGGCAGTGTTGGAAACAAATAGCCAATCACACGCAACACGGACAGATGTAGAGCAGCATATTGGAGAGGAGATGGGACTTTACTGATCCATTCGGACAAATGAGGTCATCGCAGTGTGAGAAAAGCATACAGTGTGAAAGATACTAGAACATAAGCAAATAAACTAAGCATTGCATACAGAATAACAACAGTGGGCCTGTGGTGACTTAATGTCATTTCATTGCAAGAGTATAATACAAATTAAGTGTTTCTACCTAAAAAATGACAACATACTGGAAACATAAGCAAAACAACAGAGACAACTGACAAAGTCTCTGCTTCAGAGGCCAGAAAGAAATGCCAGAGTGAGACTGTATGGTATGTATGCAGACAGTAATGTGTGATTTATCAGCCTGAGTGTTATGAAATACTTTTTTATTTATAAAGTATGTGTCATGCTCCCTCATGACTGCTGTGTTGACGTCTATGGCGACACCTACCCCTCTTGGGAGTCTATGACAGAAATCAGTATGCGAATGGAAATTTCATTAATTATTCAGAAACTGAAGATAAATATATAATAAAACTGTAGTTTTATTATATATCTATCTTTTGTTCTTATATTGTGCGCATTTGATATGTCGCTTTTGTCTTTTATGCTGAAGCACTTTGTAACATCTGCTCTAGAAAGGCAATATACGAACCAACTTTTTCATTTTCACACAATAAAAGCTCGGATGATAACTGAGGAGCCTGCAGCTACATGTTCAGATAATCCACCTGTTCTGTGCTGCCATTTTCAGAATCGCACAACAAACAGCTTACATCAACCGAGCACTGAATTTACTTTGTAAACACGCTTCTGTTATATTACATTACCTTAATCTTGGAAAAACCGTGCAAACATTCTGTTAAATATTATATTATTCTATTCACTCTGATCGGTTTATCCCACCTGTGGTGCCATATGCATCCTGTGTGTGATACTGGTCATTTAAGGACACTGTGCAATATGTACAGTGCTTTTTAAAGACACCACAGCTTATAATTGCAGGGAAAACACTGCAGTTGATGGATTCTGTTATTTTTAGCCTACAAAATCAACAATCACCGCCTGAAAATGAGAAGATGTCTTTTGTCTACCTCTTCTAAAATAAAGGACCCACTGTTTTGAAAATTACTATTCATGCTGAGTGGTAAATTTGCCTCAGTTAGCGTTGCAAAATGTACAGGCTGTGTGTTCCAAGCCACAATGGAAATCTTGACAGGTGTATAATAATATGGTTGAGAACTAGTACTTTGGAAATGCTGCATGGCAAGTGATTCTATTTCAATTAAATTGAATATAAATCAGATTATTTCTAAACTGGTGTCACAAGGTCAAAAATAAAACCTCATTCTGATTAAAAGGTAAAATATTTCTCTGTATCCCTTTATTAGAGGCCAAGAGTTCAGCTACGAGTCAAGCCTGCAGGTCTGAAGGGACTTTGTTTGTGCTGTATTCAACATAATACTCAAATTGAATTTCATTGGTATTCTGCTGAAAAGGCAGGCATTATATTCTTGCTTCATTTATAGTCTGACATGCAACAGTGCAGTCCTTTTTTAATGACACCACAGCACTACTACTACTCCACCAAATTATTCTTGCCATTCAAATCCACTCAAGGGCACAAAAAGGATAAATAAACTTACAAGCACCAAGAGGAGACACCAATGCTACAATGACAACTTTCCAGAGGTTTATAATCCCGCTGTACCTTTAAGGTACATAAACCATCACCATCAATGTCTTAGAGTTTGATTAAACCTTCAAACTGGACTTCCTGGTTCATATTTCATCGTCTGTCTGTACCCGGCAGCAAACAGTCCGCCCACACCGACGCCCCTGAGGTCGTTCTGCTGTAGTGTTGTTGTCAGTGTGAATGTGCCCTAACAGTTCAGAGTAACTCTCACTCCTGCACTGTGTGTGGCCACGGGATGGGGAATTTACTGTTGTCTCTTCTTCACTCATGCATTTTTTAGAATGATATAACATCCACCGTTTTTCTCCCATTTGGTTTAAGATTGTGCTGCAGGCTGCTCCCGGTGAATATTTGACACTTTGTCGTGCTGTGGTGTATTTGTGGTGCTTTGGGACTGTCCGACTATAGTCCAGACTCAATAAGGTTTGTGAAAAAAATCTAGTTTAAAAAAAAAGTGAAACTATATAACCATCAAGCTTTTGATTAAAGTGTGTGTTTGACTCATATGGTGTAAACGCAGATGTAGTCATTGTGATGTCAACCACTGGTTTGTTGACTTGAAGCTGTTTTTTTTCCATTTTGAGAGGGTGGTTACAAGTGGTGAATAAATATTCAGATCACTTACTTAGTAAAATAAAAAGACAAAAGTAACAGTATAAAAATGTACATAAAGTATCAAAAGTAAAAGTACTGGTTCATTGTAATGTAATGAAAAACAGTAATGTAATGAAAAACAAAACATCCGCAACATTTCTACATTTATTTCCCAGTTTCCACAGACTTTCTGCTTCTAATCTGCCTCTCTAGTGATAAAATGCACCAAAAGAAATCAAGAACAGCCGCCTCTTCTCTGTTGACCCCATCAGAAAATGTATAGGTTGTGTGAAGTGTCAATGTTATGACTTTGCGCAGCCACCTGACCCGTTGAGACAGGCTGGCATTTTAATAAAGTGTAGGACCCTGCCACTTGACTCTCCAGTGCCCTGGAGGTCTATTGCACTCACGTCTCAAGTTCAACATTACACTGCTGGCACGAGTTAGGGCAGCAAATTTTATGAGGGTCACCGAGGTTGACAGAGCAAGAGAGGGAGAGGCTGAGACGAAGAAAAAAGAAAGTGAGTCAGGGAAAGAAAGATGGAGATAACAGAGAGAATGAGCAACAAAAAGCTGTGAAAAGTGGAGAAATAAGAGCAGCAAAAGAGACCTCAGTGTGAAATGCTGCTGCCATTGCGTGATGTCATGCTCTGTCATAGCTGGTGGGAACAGCAGGTGTAACAATACCATTATTAGGCCAGTTCACACCTGTGGTGTACCAGACAGGGGGCCGGAGTGTGATGATGAGTCATTACACTCTGCTGGGAGATTTTAAACAGATCGTACTGCACTGAATCAGACGACATCATCCCTGTGTTGAGCTGAAGTCCCTTTTATAAAATTCCCATCTCAGCTGTCTCAAAAATAAAAATCCCTCTTTAGCTTATTCTCATTCTCTGTGTTTGATATAAATTCAATAAGCGATATCAATCAGGGATAATTGCTTTTACCGAGATTCATCTCTCGAGTGTGCTTTAAGTCTCCACAGTATTTAGGAGATTCAGTATATCATAGAGCATGTCCTACCACAGGCAGTTAGAGTGTAAATCAGCGAGGAAAGGTTTGCAGCGCTGTAGATCAATAGGACAAAGCTAATCTCGCTGTCAGTCAAGGACGAAGCTAATTCCACCGACAGTCAACAGTGAATGCCTAATTTGACTGCAAGACGAAAAGAAAGGAACTCGTTCCTGTCGGGGGCGATAAAGCTCAGCACCAGTTTCATGCAACACAAGTGAGACAAAGTTATTCCATGTTGTTACAACAGGACAGAGGCACCTGCATTTTTAATCAATGCTTCTGCTCCTAACAGCCTTTTCTCTTGTAACATTAAAAGTGAAAACAAATCTCACCTCTGTCTTTCTTAGCAAGGTAAGTAAGCTAAGTAGCTCTGCAGGGTTATATCAGAGTGAATCAAAGTGTGACCTTACGTTTAACCTTACCACACTTGGATAAACAAGCTCCAGACTGCACTGCAAGAACGATGCCGTTTCTTCACTCAATGTTCTACTTTACAAGTGCATATTTAAAGGAGCACTGTGTTGGATTTAGGGGAATCTATTGACAGAAATTGAATATATTAACTTGTAACTATGTTCCCACTAGTGTATAATCACCGCAAACACTCAAACTGTTGTGTTATCGCTTAGAGTGAACCATAATTTCTCTACATAGGGAGCAGGTCCTCTTCCTCAGAGTTTCTACAGTAGCCCAAAATGGGCTATCCGGCATGGTTTTCAGGTTACCTGAAGGCCACCATAGGTTCTCCACAAGCTTGGAAAGGGAGGGGATCAGTTTGTTGCAATGGGTAACCTCACTACTAGGTGCAGCTGATTTTGCTGCTGCTTTAAGACCCTTTACAAGGTATTTAAAACATGCAAATAGAGATAGTACGTTTAACCAAATAATGGAAATATCGTTTCGTTAGCTTGATTTCCTAGCATAAGTTCTGTGTTCTCCCTAGGCTTTGGATTATTTTTATCCTATCTGTGGACAGAAAATGGGGAATGGTAGACTGATAACAAATTAACTAAACTTGCAAAAGATGTCAACCAGACCTACAACAACCATTACCTCTGTAAAAAAAAAAAAAGGCAAATAATAGTTTTGATGTTCTCCACATTTTACATTCATTTTACCAATGTGTTGCTGTTTGTAAAGGCAGGAAAAAAGTATTGGATGGAATGTGTTGATTTTGTAGGCTAAAATAACAGTCACCACCTGAAAATGAGGAGCCTTCTTTTGTCAATCTCTGTCTAAAATAAAGGACCCACTGTTTTTAAAATCACAACACGTTGAGTGGGGAATTTGCCTCAGTTATCAGTGCAAAAAGCATACCCTATATGTGCAGAGCCTCAATGGAAAACTTGACAGGTGTATAATAATACAGGTGAGAACTAGTTCTTTTGAATCCCTGCATGGCAAGTAATTGTATTTCAAGTCAATGGGAACAAAAATTCAGATTAGCCGGTGTCACAAGGTCAAAAAGGAAACACCTCACCTCTGATTAAAAGGTAAAATATATGTTCTTTTATTAGAGGCCAAGAGTTCAGCTCTGAGTCAAGTCTGGAAGTCTGGAGAGAAACTTTATTGTTTGTGCTGTATTCAACGTATTACTCAAATTGAATTTCATTGGTATTCTGCTGGAAGGGGGACATTATATTCTTGCTCCATTTATAGTCTGACTAGCACCTGCAATTCACTGCAGGGCTCGTCTGTCCCCACTTTTGGTAAAATCGAGAGAGAAAGTGAGAAGTGGAGGGGCTGATGAGATTTCTATTCCCTCCCTACATTTCTCAACTTTCTCACTACACATCTGTCTCCCTCTTAGTGATTTCTCTCTGCTCCTTCGGCTTCGACTTGCAGTTGTAGGTTCAGCAAAGACAAAAATGCAGCAGCAGCGTGCAGGAAAACCAGCAGGATAACCACAGGTGTTTGAAACCAAACCTCTGCCTCATCCCGCTGCCCCTGATAATACATCAGACTGCCTCCGTTCGTGTGCCAGGGCTGCTCTGGTGATTAATTGGGTTGGGTGTGCGGACCATGTGCTCGTCGTATTGTGGATTCAAATCTTGTTTGTTTGTATTTATGATGAGCTGAAACTTGAAGAATCTCTGCAGAGGAACTGGGTTATTACAGCGCCTGAGAACACAGCAGGGTGTTTTGATATCGTAGAGAAGGCTATTTCATAGGAGATGGACTTCAGTTTTCCTGCACAGACCCGCAAGATTAAGGTCAGAATACAGACTGGTCTCCCCTCAGAAACAACAATACAGGGCTTTTGTACAGGCAGCAAAATATGACTCATATTTATGTTTTAGACTGTCGTCCACTGGCATCTTGCTGATGTAGTAGTAATGATTGAGTGTTGAACAAACGGCGGACTTTCACCAAGGAAAGCGGGGTTCATGTCCAGTCTGAAAATAAAAGTAAATTCTTTTTTACAGAGCTTAACTTACGGAAGTCACATCACCCTTGTAACTACCAGCATTTACGTACATTTCTTTACTTTGTAATCTGTCTTTTATTACGCCTAACAAGGACGTTTTTTGCCCTAAACTTAGGTCATTGATTTTGTAGCATGGATCCACAGAAACTGAAGCCTTTCTACAACCACAAACCACACGTTTATGCATAATGACGTGTTGATCTAGCTGCAGAATATGTATGACAGGAGAATACACAAAGCACTATCAACTTAAGAAGGGTTCCCTTTTCATTCACACAATAAAACACCCAGGAGAAGTCATCTGAAGCGAGAATCATGGCCCAAGCAAAAAGATACTTAGCATGGCTTCTTATTTTTGTTAAAACTTAATACATATACCACTGGGGGAAAAAGTACTTATTCGTTCTAGCCTTAATGACATTACAATGATTAATTCAAGGACAGACTAATATAGAGTTAAAGGCAACATCACATATGGTACGACTCTCTTAGACGACCATTTGTCCTCGTCATTTTTCAAAACTCTTTAAAAGCAATCCGCGGTTCAGTTGTTAATGAAGCAGTTTCAGAAAGTTCTGACTTCATAAGATAAATTGTTGCTCCGTTCGTTATGAGAGAAAAAAAAACAGAAAACTAACAGTGACAGCCTTCTGTGCGAGCTTGGCGAACAGTAATATAGTGGAGCGGGATAATGATGCTCCGCTTTACATCCCTATGGCTCCCAGTCAGAGTGATCATCTAACTGTCTGTGTCTGGCAGTTGGACAGACAGCTGCAGTACCAATTAAGCTCATTCAAAAGCAGGCAGTTTAATTAGTTGAAGGGGCTCATTATGAAACATCCATTGTGAAAAACAATTATTACCAACAGTAATGTTAATTGCTCAATATTTCTGTGATTACTTGCAATAAAAATATGCTATTTTGTAAACCTGAGGTATCTAAAAGAATTTTCATAATTAATAACCCATATTTTGCCCGAGCAGAATGGTCCAAATTACATTCACGCCACGTCAGTTTGAAGAAAAAGATGTTTTTAACAGTGGGTGTCTTATTTTGAAAAAGCCAGTGAAAGTGGCCAAGAGCTTCAGGATTAGAATACATTTCATTCGCATGTCCCCAGTTTACAATCCCTGCATCAAAACCTGCCGGCAGCCTCTCTCTCTGCTTGAACGGACACGTGCACACACTGGGAAATGACACATCGCAGGGTGGCGTGGAACACGCATATGCACGCGGCATGCATGCAAACACACACCCACGAGTGTAGCCACATGAAGACATATGGTCATTCCCACCATCGGGGAGGAAGTGTAATGCAAGAAGCCAGGGAAAGTTTGGCAGGGCCTGCATGTTTGTCTGCTCGTGTGCATGCGTGTGTTAGCGCTCTGTGTGGTGTTTCCGAAACCATCGACCCCGTCCATTCCATGAGGACGCCATTCTGCCATTACGCCTCGGTGAATCTATGACTGCAAACCAGTGAAACAGACAGAGAGGGAAGAGGGAGTGCCTCGACTGAGAGAGGAGAGCGCGGAGGAAAGGGAGGGTGATAAACAGAGAGAAATGACATAAGAGGAGAGGAGAGGAGAGGAGAGGAGAGGAGAGGAGAGGCTCCTGCAGAGACGCAGGTGTGCATAAGATGCAGCAAAGGAGAAAGTGACAGAGAAGATATGGGAGTATGAAACCCTGAGTGTGTGTGTTTGTGTCTGCACAGGTGTAAGTGTGTGTAATTTGCCTAAGCCTCTGGATTTGTCTCTTCAGAGCGTTTCCAAGGCGACATAGGGCTTAAGGCCATCATACTGCAGGGATTTGCGGCACGCACGCTGTATTTGCAAACACATACGAGCCCGTGTGCACATGGACGCTCACACATATTGACATGTTCATACTGAGACACCTGCACAATATGACAGACATTAACAAAAAGACACACACAGATATGAGCGGATACAGAGGGAGCTTACAGCTCTGCAGGCGGATTCTCATTGTGTTGTAGTTTATTAACAACCAAACTACTCAGTGAACAGTAATCCTTTCAACATTTGATATTGTGTAAAAAAAGAATGTGTTATGTTGCATTAATGTGGTGTCAGAATAATAGGAAAAATTAGGTTCTTACAGGGAAAATTCACTTGAAAGCACCCTCTAGTCACAACAACATCCAGGCGAGTCAGTTCATATTTTAGTGCATAACTTGCCAAGTTGACATCATATTAGGTGGAAACATGGCAGCCTAAATGAAATGTTATGTGGATGGTACACAGTTTTATTAATTCACATTAGTAGAATGTCAAACAGGTAAAAACAAGAAAATAAAACCATATTTATAGGTTGTGTGACTCTGAGGTAGTATAAAAAATACCCAAAACAAATACAAGTCAGATAAAAAGAACAATAAAATGAACTTACATAAGTGTTCCTTTCAATCGTTTCAGAAGGGCAGGACGGATGAAGTTTTTTGCTGCATAGCTCCCCCGTTTTTGCTCTAATGCAATTTGCAATATGGTATTAGGTTATAACTGCTGGCTGCTGTCATCGTAAAGTGACCTATATGAGTTATTTATCAGCATTAACCCTCATAAAAACTATACTGAGTGGTAAACAGCTGTTGTTTCCACATTATGACTTGAAGCTCACAAATACACCAGGGTCAAAAGAACATCTTAACAACTCGGGACCATCCCAGTGGCACATGAATGCAGCATAAGCACTGCAGAGAAACGGGATTGTTTTGTTGGTTTAAGTTAAACTGGACCTCCTTTGCTCGTTATCCCCTGCTGTCAGTGCCGCCAGTTTGAAATTCCTTCAACAAAAACTAAAAAAGTTAACTGTCACCCATTTCCTGGAGGCTTCAGTACCTCCATCTGCTTCTGTGGTCCATCTGCTTTTTCAATTAAAGAACTTTATGAAAAAGATGTGCCCCTAATACTCCATCTATCTGCCTGTTAGCTAAAGAGGCATCAGCATGTACGCTCTTATGATCCTGAGAGCTTAGAAGCTGCCAAAACATCTGGAGGAAATGGAAAATCAGCAAAAGACTGAACATCCAAGAAATTTGGATAGGACATGATAAAAATGTTTCTCTACTTGTCTTATTGCCTAATCTTTAGTCATTAAATGTTTTTAAGATCACTCTGTAGTTTTTTTTTCTACTAAGCTGCATCTGGCTTTGTCTCCATCACTCTTTCTTTACTTTTATGCACAGTCTCCTTCCCTATGTCCTAAAGTTGATGATTAGGAAGAAGGGATGACTCTCTGTGTGTGTGTGTGTGTGTGTGTGTGTGTGTGTGTGTGTGTGTCTGACAGCGCCTTGGGGAATGCAGACTTTGAGCGGATTAATATGATCTAAATATAAACACTGCTAATCAGGACATCAAAATAGGCACAGGGAGACACAGATATATACACATTGAGACACCCTTTCATGTGCTCCACACACACACACAAGCACACACACACATGCCGACACTTTCATGTGCACAAATATGCACGACCACAGTGCAGCCTTGCATCTGTCTCATTCTGTCATTTTCATCTTTTTCATCTTTCAGCCTCAGAAAAAACAAGTTCGAGGAGGAAACATTCAACGGTTTCAAAACAAGCAAGTCATCCATATCCCAAGGTTTTATAAGACGATTACAAGTTCAAAACAAACTCCAGAGACGTGCCTGTAAAAACTGTAGGTGTCATCTGTAGGGAAAACAACAGCGAGAACTGGTTTATGACTTTTGGTTTATCGGTAAAAACACAAAATGCTCAATAATGAAGGGTAATTAGGAGAGCCAGGCAGATATATCGGTTGACAGATATTATCAGGCGATATTGGACTATCAAATGCATTATTATTCAATAAAGTTTTATGTTTAAGAAGGAAGCGGCGAAAATTGGTGCACAATCCACATAAAAAAGGTCAGCCACCATATCGGTTGGTGAAGAATTTCCCCATCTAAAATAAGTATCGGCATCTGTCCTACAAATCCAATATCGGTCGAGCTCTAATAATCAGTACAATCTTTAGTTATGCACACACAAATGTGTGTATCTGCAGCACAACACACACATCACCACAGTGGAAGATAGGAACCCACATACTGAGATGTAAATTGCCTGAGGTACTCCACAGAGGAGAGTTATTAATGTGACCTGCTGAGATGAGATCTCATCATCTCTCATAATAGGCTACAAACACATCACTGTATTAAGATGCATGCATTGATGTGTGTGGAGGTCAAGAGACAGAACCAGACTGTCTGCAGGACAGACAAAGTAGGACTGCAGAGAGAGAAAGAGACACGAAGCCATATATTTTCCTCTTTCATTGAAAGCTTCCTCCGTCCTGCTATGCTGTAAGAACAGCCGCAGGCGTGTGTGCATTGTGAGTCCAGCATCGACCACAACAAACACACACACGCACACTTGGAGGTAACACAAGCAGCAAAACACTGCTTGTTGAGCAGCACATTTCCTTGTATTTTCTACCTCATGAATTTAGAATAGGGTCAGAGACTCCTGGAGGAACAGGTATGCATCTATATCCTTTTTTTTCGTGTGTTTTGGCTTTTTCTGTCACCGAAACTGCACTATAACTTTAACCCTTATAAAACATCTTAATTCTAATTTAATTATTCGCATGAAATCCAACATTAACCCTCAACTAAACACAATTTCTAAGGTCTGAATTCAAACTGGGTATGCACTCATGCACACAGAGCCATTGGCAGCCGGCTCCTGTGTGTGGGAAGTAAAAAAAAGAGAAGAAACCTTTCTGGGAGCAATAAGGAATACTCTGCTGGACACCAAATCTGACATCATAAACTTTCTCCTCCACAAACCCAAACTCCGCCGCCTCGTCCCTGCTTCCCTGCCTGCATTCCTCCACCTCCTTGCCTCTGCTGCCATAGCAACACAGCAGCCAAATCCAAAAAAAAACATATTCAAATAATGAATTCAGCAAAACGACTAAATAAATAATTTGCAGGGAATGGATTAAAAAAAAACAAATCAATGCATAAGTAATGCTCACCTCTTTCATTTTAACTAGATATTTTACTGGATGTCTGTCTGTGTTTAGGTACCCTGGCTGCCCATCTGTCCAATAAATAAAACTTGATATATACCAGAAAATAAATTTAGCAAAGGTTTAAATGGGGAAGCCCTGCAGCATTAGTATCCATACCAGCTCCCTGATTTTGTGCACATAAATGACTTTAGAGGAGCATGAAAACATGAATCATGCATTCCTTTAATTAAATTCATGTATAAATTAACATATTAACCTCAAAATCTCACATCAAAAGGATAGCAATTTTATATGTGTGTGACAGAGAGAAAAGGGGAGGAAGAGAGAGCATTAGAGAGAAACAGCAAGACATAAATAGGAAGTGAAAAGGTAAATCTCTCACCATATAGAATAATAAATACATATGTATGATACAGTGTATAATAAGTCAGGACTTTTTTAATAAAACACAAAAAAGAAAAAAAAAAGTCCCAACTGGAGTCAAACTGATAAATCAGTTGACCGATATGCTTAGCCAATATAAGCCTGTCAGAGATATAACCATGATATTCGTATTAGTGTATATGTTTCAGATAAACACTTACGGTGTAAGAGAAACAATGTCAACAAATTATGTTGTATGAAGAATCCATGAGGCATCTCCACTTCCTCTCATCTAAAAAAAAAAAGAAAAAGTGAAGCCAAAATATTCCCAATGCAACCGCTGCCATTTTGGACTGGTGACATCATCTGGAGCCAGTGTCTGTGCAATCGTGAGCTGGAGTATCGGGTTCTCGCCCCCAAAAAAACAATCAATCATGCATTACACCCCTTTTTTATAGCATCAAATAGCAGATTAAAACCAAACTTATCAGAAAAAAGAAACACTTTAACAAACATAAGCATGATAACAACTAAAATGACAGGAAGCATCTCCAGGGAAAATCTATTTTCTTTGTAAATTTTGGTTTGAACCATGTCTCCTTCCATAATATAAAGGGGCGGGATTATGACCTATACTTATACATACCTATGCCAGCAGATGTTTTGTTGAAGCTGTCAGGCTGTCCATGTATACAGTCTATAGGTCAACTGTGTCCTTCAATGACAGGACATGTCCAAATGCAGATTCTAATTTTAACCAATTATTTTGGAACATAAAACACCAAACTCTACACAGCAAACAAACTATATAACAAACTATATAAGGGTGTATTGGCTGATTTATACAGATATCAGAACTTTCTACTCCCTAATATCAGTATTGGCCCCAAAGATCCAGTATCAGTGAGGCTCTATTCCCAACAATCTTTACTTTTTCATTCAAACTGTGGTGCTATATGGTGAGCAAAGAACAAGCTGCCCACACAAGTTGAAACATACAGAAAATAGATCCATCTGAAAAGCACTGAAAAGTGGTAAATAAACCAGAGCATGTCTTCTCTAACTGTTTGGATTATGTGATGGGTATCAAAATTCTTGTGATCAAAATCACCATGGCAACAAGAGGACAGTTTGCTGCAGATATTGACTGATGTCCCACAAAGTTGACGAAATGAATTTTTTTTTCAGAATTAGCACCTTCTGGCTACTCACAGTTTCACATAACTTGCATTCACACAAGAAAAAAAAGTTCAATCAACCCTCATGTCTGTCTACATCTACAATGCATATATATATATACTTTTGAGTTAGCAAACTACTTTATTGTACCTAAATGAACTGATCTTTGTCTCTTTATATAGTGTTAATTGAGAGGAGTTGTGAGACTGTGTCTTAAGGCAATTTATACAATTGTATAGGCGGAGTGTTTATCATAAAACACAGTGTTAAGTTGCTCTTTTAATACATTCTCTATCATTTTATGTTATGATGCATTGTTTACAACAACAGATCAGGGTACAAACATTTTACAGCCACCTTTCCCACCTACAGAAGGTGAATCTATCAAAAGAGTTCAGGCAGAATATTGCTTTACATTTCTTGAAGCTGCAGGTTTCCAGTGTTTGTTTATCATTTGTCTCCCAGGTTTGGCATCCAACACGGAAGTCCCAGATGTTTGGAACTTCCCACCAGCTTGTGAACACAATGAGGGTAGCTGAATGGACCATTTTAATTGGGATTGTGTCGCCAGGAAATAATTTA
>CAFUXE010000310.1:1778493-1820044 GCA_903364295.1 Serranus cabrilla | reverse complement strand
GTGTGTGTGTGTGTGTGTGTTAAAAAGGGAAAGAGTACGCGTGTGTTGTTAAATGTGCACTTTCAATCAACACTAGAAACTAGAAACACTTTCTTGCTATCAGCCACACTTATCACTGGGGCAAACTAGGCTGCTGTTTCACTTTCTTGATACATAATTGTCAGTGCGTTTCACCATTGCTCTAATCATCCTTAATCAATACTACTGGGGTCAA
This sequence comes from Serranus cabrilla, assembly GCA_903364295.1. Lineage (NCBI taxonomy): Eukaryota > Metazoa > Chordata > Actinopteri > Perciformes > Serranidae > Serranus > Serranus cabrilla. Next base: position 1,819,830 of record CAFUXE010000310.1, on the reverse strand, counting down.
TGCTCCAGGGATGGCCATGTCAGACTGTTAGTTAGTCAGCCACTTTGCTCCAGACTGAAATATTCTAATAATTAGATTGAAATGCCATGAAATCTGGCACAGACATCCACACGCCCCAACGGATGAATTCTAATCACTTTGGTGATCCCTGAAAGGGAAAGTCTGAGATATCCACCATAGAGATGTCTGCCTTCTCTCCAATATGATGGAACTACATCAGCAAAGTCTAATCCAGAAATCATGACCCAGTTACTCAGGATAATCCAAAACACTTTGTTGTGAACAGTTTCATGTTGGAACTACTTTCTTTTTTCTACCAAACTACATCCACCGACTTTAGGAGGAAATCTCTACTGATGATATCTTTAACACTTGACAACCCACAACCAAACCATCTAGATTGGTAATCAGCACAACAGCAAAGAGGAAAAATATGTCTTTTCTATTTTGGGGTGAACTGTCCTTTTAGGAGTCCAGATATCTTTACTATCGGGTCAGAATATAAAGTTTAATAGTTTGGTTTGTGAGTTTATTATAGCCCGACAGATCTATCGGTTGACGGATATTATTGGCCGATATTGGCCAATCAAAGACATATCAGTATCTGTGTATATTCCGTCTGATATTTGCCGTTATGCAATTTTTTTTAACAATATATAATGCAGAAAATGTTGCTTGGCGTGATTTAGAAATAGTGTTAACGATTATTTTTTTGTATTCTTTTTTCAAATAGACGGCAATTGACTGAAACCGAACAGTAAATATGCTTATTCAGCCATTTATTTTATTGCTATTTTTTCTTTATTTTCTCAGTTATCATTTATAGAATTACCTGACAATGTAATACATTGTTTGTATAATAAACATAATGTGTTATGTTTGAGAAAGATATCTGAGCAGAGTGGTGAAAAACTGATGCACAATCTATATAAAAAGGTCTATATCATTTATATATCAGCCACTACATCGGTCTAAAATCAGTATTAACATCTGTCTTAAAAGTCCAATATCGGTTGGGCTCTAGACTTTATTTTATCAAACCGTCTGGTTTCTCAAAATACAAGGTCCTTTGCTTGAAGACATTTTTGGGGCCGAAACAAATAAATTCTCACATTTTTGGTTTTGTAAAATGTTCAGTGGAGAGGCATGCTCCAGTATAATAAATAAATGTAGAGAGTGTACTTTTAAAGTACACCCACGGCACAGTGCTTCAGTGTCTTTCAGTGTCGTTCAATAATCAAGACATGATGAATATTTGATCCTATGTTCCCAAGGCACTCCGGATTTCCCAAATTCTCCTGAAAATCCATGAAAAGTTAAAGGCTTACAGCACTGCAGTGTTCGCCCTCCTGTGCTATTCTTAGCAGAAGCAGAAGGCCTCTGAACCAGCACTTGGTCCCTGCATCTCTCAGCTAAACCTCATTAGAAGCCTATACTCTCCTCTAGAACAAACAGCTCATCTACTTCATGCAGCGAGTCGCCGTTCAACAGTAATTTTGTGAGTCCTGAAAAGATATTAAATATTTGTTGCTTAAGTAGAGAATTGACCGCAATGAAAACACAGAACAGATTTCCCTTGGACATAAAATAACAGATTAATTGTTAATTGAACTGCGTCCCCCTCCAAGCAAAGAACATAGAAAAAGCACAGACTAATATATTTCCCTGCATGACAGCAATCAATGCACACCAGTGGGCTGATGAGATGTCATTTTTCTGGGTGGTGAAAGCTCATTTTTGATTTTAACTCGTCTTTAATAGTACTCTTAATAGGAGATCAGGCCGAATCCCACTGGGAAGCTGAGCAGATAACAGCCGGATTTGGACCTTAACCGACCTAATGATCCAGGGCCGTGGGCTTTTTGTGTGCGTCTTTCCTGCAGAGGACCAATATTGAGGAAATTCACTCTCTGCAGTGTCATTCATTCTCGCAGAGGAACCAAGAAGAGCACATTCGAAAACAATATCAAGCAAATGATGTTCAAGTGTTTTGGAAATGTATCCAGGGAAACTGCTCCAAAATGAGGGATGTTATATAATCAGTAACTGTGCTCTGCTGTAAAGCTAAAGGAACGCATGAGCAGCTGAAAGTGGCCTTTTGAAATGCCACTTGGAAATGCCAGGTTCTGACAAAACCATATTTTGGTCTGTTAAGATGGTCACTGTGCCAGAATAGAGGATTTTAGAGTCAGAAATTCTTGCCATGACTTGGTTGAGTGACGTCACAGACCAACCAATCCAAGTGAAGAGGGGCTCGGACTAGATTTCCAAGAAGAGTATCCAAACAGTAATGGCACTGTATATAACAAAGCATATAAACAGTGCATTGATAGAGGTTTCTGTGACAACAAAGAGCAAAGGAAATGCATCAGATGAGCCATGAAATATGATTGAAAAACTAATGTTTCAGGTTATTCAGAGAGTATCTAAATGCAGCTCAAATGCTCTATCTCGCAATGTAAACAAAAATGAAAATTAATTAATGTCACTGCCCCGAGATCTCCGCTCTCAATTTTAATGGGTTCGTCCTTGACCTGTTCAGGACCTTTTCACCAAGTTTTGTGAAAATCAAGCCAGTAGTTCTTCATGTTTCCTGCTGACGAACATATAGAGAACAACCGAAAACATAACCTCCTTGGCAAAGGTAAAAAATAACTGTGACCTTTCCCCTGCATGGCTCAGAGTTGCACCTCACAGCACTAACAACATCATCCCTCTTTCTCATCGCCATGTTTACAGTTGTGCACAGCAGATCGCTTTATATTCCCAGTCACAGACATGAGGGAATAAATTAAAAATGTTGAATTTGCTGGAGTTTAGTCTGGACGTCATGAGGCGACCCAGATGCTGCAATTCAGCTGTTGTCCACTACACAATCGTACCCAAGACCCATCACAGCTCTGCAGGTACTGGCTATAATCTGGCTGATATTGTGTAACCTGAAGAAAAATCAAAGCTCCTTGAGTCAGAATAAAGGCTTCTAGTCTCATCATTTTCTTGAAAAAAGACTAATAGTCCTCAAAGAAACACATGTATGACCTAAAGTGACCCTCCAACCACAGCCTGACCAACATTAAACCAATCTGTCTTATTCGAGAGCCTGATTATGTGCTCATGACAATCTGTGGTTCTGTGAAAACCCAGTTATGCATCTGTATGCATTGATACATAGTGTGTGTGAACTACATGAGTGAATGCACACATCATGGCTCTGTGTGTGTGTGTGTGTGTGTGTGTGTGTGTGTGTGTGTCTGGCAGTAATGGAGCTGTCGGGGCCAGAGTCTGAGCATTAGGTTGATAGATGGCAGTGGTCTGAAGCTAATTAACCCCACTGCATGACACACATGCACAGGCTCTCTGTTACACACAGCCGCCATCACACACAAAACGGTGTCAAAGATTGGATATTTTGTGGAACTCACACAAACAAAAACACAGTTCCAGTCCATGATGGGGGTTCGATTAATTAAACATCCAAAAACGTGTAGATGTACACACACATTCAAGTCACTTGTGTTTTAAATGAGTCCACCTTTTGATATTTACTTTTTGTGTTGAAGCTAAATATTTGAATTTAAAGTACATGGGACCAAAATATCTTCTTCCAGACTGAGCTGGCTCTGTTTTTGACGGAGATGTCAGAGACTGAGAGAAGGAAAGAACACAAAGTGTAAATTGATCTGGCTGTGCCGAGCCCTGCTTTTGCGTCAGCCTGGAGAGTTGTTTACTTGCTCAAAATCTGAGTCGGCCCCTCTAACAGCCAGCCATGGTCTGTGTCTAATGAGGAGAGGACTGGCACAGTGGGACCTCACCAAGTTAATTTACCAGCATGAAGACTGCTGGGGCCGAGAGTTAGATGTCTGTCTAACCCCGTCCTCTCAGTCTGGGTCCATCTGTCTCACTTTTTCTTCTCACTGTTTGGCCCTTTGGCTCCGTCTCCATCCTGCCATCTATCTTGATTTACATTTACAAACTTCTTATACAGTGTCTTTGGTGTCTTTAGTCATATTTTTATATTAAAACTCACAAACAAACAATAAACTTTTTTCCCTGTGATGTAGCTTAAAGGTTTTTTTCCCCCACAGTATCACATTTTTTACAATACTCATCTGTGCATCTAATTCCCCAAACTCAGATTTGGAGTTTTTGGAAACTTTTTTGAACACCACTTGAACAAGTTCAGTGGGTTTGACAACGTTTGGCAGCACAGCATGACTTTGTAATGACTGGTGCATCAGCAGGTCACTGGATTCTAATTAGAAATTTTCCAAATAACTTGAAAATGAAAACATTTATTTCCTAGCAATGTCAAAAACCCCAGTATCCTCTGGAGGGTTTGAAAAGCTTGTTTTCTTTCTTAAAAAATTGCCAAAATTGCAGAATTAATTGCAGCAAGAGCGTGTAAAAGCAGACTTTATCATTGGTTTATCCACTTCAAATGGTCTTTGGAAAGGTCGTGTGTGGGAAATGCCTCCATCAGAAAAAGTAACCAAACTGAATCTTAAAAACGTGGTATTTCAACAAAATCAATTAACTCTGCGTCTTGTTAAAATCTCGCCAAAAATACATAACTTGTCCTAACAAGATGGTATAAAAAGGATTGAATTCTGCCATGATTGACTTTGCTGAGACCAACAGTTTTGTGACAAATCTGTGAAAATCTGTCTGAACTGTCATGCCACAGAGAGGAGAGGAAAAAGAGGTTGCAAGTAGAGATCATACTGGTAACATGTATGGTGACATAAATCAAGTCCAAATCATGTCCAAGAGTCACTACCAAATTCAGAGGCTTTGTAAAGGCTCATGCATGAGCAGTTCACTGAGGTTTAAGGAGTTAAATTTGAAATTTTCCAAATAACTTGAAAATAAAAATGTCCTAACACTCAAAACCTTCCAGTGGGTTTGAAAAGCATGTTTTCTCTTTGGAAAAAATGCCAAAATTGCAGCATTAATCACAGCAAGAGTGTGTAAAAACAGACTTTATCATCAGATTATCCACCTCAAATGGTCTTTGAACACATCATGTGTGGCAAATGCTGTCAGAAAAAGTAACCAAATTGAATCCTAAAAATGCGATATTTCAACAAAATCACTATATTCTATATTTAAAATCTCGCTAAAAATACAACATTTGTGCTAACAAGATCCTACAAAAAGCATTAAATTCCTCAGTACAACTGGGAAGCCATGATTTCGCTGAGACCAACTGTTTTGTGACAAGAAAAAAATCTGGCCAAACTGTCGGCTCCTTACGAAGAGGAGAGGAAAGAAAGGTTGCAAATAGAGGTTGTAAAAATCCAAGTAGCTCCATATGTAGAGCATGTGGAGGCACTGGTTACTGATAACAGTTGTGCACTTCGAAAAATGTTTTATGTATAGATTCAGGTTTATTCAGATATTTGCAAAATATGTTATGAAGGAAATTGAGGTTGCATTTTTTTGTTTTTTATGATTTACAGCCAATAAACTGTACTGCTCTACTGCACAAAATGCATTTAAATTCTTCCTACTTCTAGTCATCACTGTGCTGTTTGCACCAAGGTGCCTGACTTGTATACTGCAGTGAAAAACAAGGACATAGTGAATAAATTGCGACGGAAACAAGGGTTTAGAATGTTGTAAAAGAAAATGCATCTTGTGCATAAAAAGCACAAAAAAATGCTAATTTCAAAGCCAGAGAGAGAAATGGAAGCACAAGAGACATGAAACATCACCTCATTCTATCGTATTCCACGATTGCTCTCTCTGGATCAGAGAAGCTACTTTAAGTGCTGCTAAACAACATTGATATTCCCTTTACTGTCTTAGTTTTACCCCGTGCATTCTCCCCACGTCAGAGGATATTCAGAGCAGAATAGCAGCCTGTAATTTCTTTGGTGACAAGCAAACAAAAACAGATAGACAAGATGAAAGAAAGACAGTGAGGGAAAGTGGGTAAAGAGGATGCTTCATGAGAGCATGATGACATTAAAAAAAGGGCTGAGAGAGAATTGAGACAACAGAAAATACAGCATAAGAGGTAGGCAAGGAGCAAGAGGCAGGGGGAGAGAGAAGACGGCACAGAAATGTTCATTGAGAGCAAAGAGAATGAAGAAGAAGAGAGGGAGAAACAATGCGAGGGGAAGATGAGAGAGGTATGTGAGAGGGGGTATGTTTAGAGACTAAAAAGGAGGGAGGGGATAGAAAAAGACAAATTCAAAGAGTAAGGGTGAGAGAAAAACTACGGGATGAGAGAGGGGAGAAACAGAGAGGAGATGAATGAAGGAAACTGAGATAATTGATGGGAAACAACAAATGGAGACGGGAGGCGAGGCGATGCAGATTCCTTGAAAAAGGCACAACAAGAAAGAAATGAGTTGAAGAGCGAGTGAAATGAGGAGAATGTTTAAAAAGCCAAGAGGTGAAGAAAAAAGAGTGATTACACTGATAGAAGATGCAAAACAAAGGCACGATCCTGCAGAATGCAAATGAACAGGAGTGACAAAGATGAGATTGATACAGGCCAAGAAAAAGAGGATAAGAATTACAAAGAAGAAACTAAGATAAAATGACAAGAACAAGACAAGCGGACACAAGGTCTGTTTTTAAATGCGTACTGAGGCCCCATTTAACCCTTTCATGTGCACATATGTCATCCTCTACTTGTAAAGCGAAAAAGTTAAACTGTTCGTATGTGATCTTTTCAACAAGATCTCCAACCTAAACGACATAATAGAGTCAGTACCACCCATAATGACACATATGAGCATTTTTCACAGCTCGAGGTACAGAGCGGATCGTTCTAAAAAGGAAGGATTCACAACATGTGAAACACATAAAATACATAAAAAGAACGTAAGTTACGGGAAAAAAAAAAAAGTTTTTCGACACAACCACCTCCCCTCCCTCCCTTATTTTACTGCCTGCAAAAACGAATGAATCCACATCCAGAATTGTCAAAGTCAGAGAATAAACCTTCAATAGATAATAACTATTTAATCACTGGTTCTTTCAGCTTTCCTTAAAGTTTATGTGGGAGTTCTACATTTAAGTGAAGCACTGAATTAAAGGCCAAATGAGCCATTCATTCCCTGGAGTTTTCAGCAGATTTTAGCAGAAAAGGTGTTCATCTGCTGATAATGATTCTTCCCCACTGAAGCCCTGAATCTCACTCAGCAAGACCTCCTCACTACTGCCTGCTCTGTTTCAGAGAGCTATCAACTGCACAGCCAGCTGAACATGCATCATGCAGCATCAAGCATAACTAGCAGGCAGCAGCACTGTTAGCTTAGCTATTTTGTCTGTATCTGCGGTTGGATCTCATGTGTTCACATTTACAGGGACATATATTCAAAAACAAGACAAGGAGCAGGGCTGTAGGCTGTAATCAAGACCAAATCATGTCCAAGACCAGGTCCAATCAAGTCTGAGTCAAGATCAAGTACAAAGGCAGTCGAAGCTACAGTAAGATGGATTCCAGAGCCAATCAAGACCCAATCCATTCCTGTAATAGGTTATTAGGTCTTTACTTTGTTAATAAAGTGATTGAAGAGTGAGGATGGACATAAATTAGCGACCCATAAGCAAGACTGATCGACAATCTTGATTCCAAAGAAGCTGGGATGCTGTGTGAGCTCTAAATGAATGCACAATGCATCAAATTCAGAAAAGAGGGTATATTTACAAAAAAAATCAGTTTTAACATGACATGCATTGTACAGTTTGATCACAAATGATCACATTCTATTGTAGTTACGTTTTAGCTAACTTTTTTGGAAATGGGGTTATATCTTCTCAGCAAAATCTAAAGCACCATGTTGGTCAAATCAGCCAATAATGCAGCGTTCTGTATAACTGATATAATATAACTAAGTATAGCTAAGGGTGATGGGAATGTCATCAGTATTGCTTGTATCTGATCATGACTGTACTAACTTTCATGGCAATCCATCCAATAGTTTAAGATACAGAAACAAATGTTAGGCGATCACCAACGTCATTTGGCTCCCACTTCTTTGGACAGTGACAGATTCTGTAGCAATCCATCCAATAGTTCTTGTTAATTTTCCATTTGGACTAGAGGTGGACGGACAAACAGATAGACCCTTTCCTAGAGCTACACCTCTAAAGTGGCTAAAATGGCTCAGTGCATATCAATATATAAACATGTTTTGGGTTTTTTGTATTTAACAAGGTTCTTCTCACATCGTGGGAAACCACTGGGGTGTTTCAAGGCCGAAACAGAGCGTGGAGAAATATCACAGGCATACATTAATGTCTCATGTATTATGTGAGGAGGAAACAGACTTACATAGTTATATCTCTTTCAATGGCAACATTGTAATTATAACTTGGTAAGCCAATTTCCAAATGCCACACTGTCCCATGTCCACCTTGGACTTGTGTGAGTCATTAATCCATAAATATATCAAATTAAACCGACCTGTTGTTCGACATCAAATACCCAGCAGTCACCCATAGGATTAAAACGAGAGGTTAAAGATTGGAAAACGAATAATTAGTTTAATGGCACCTGTTTAAATCTGTGGTTTCAGTAATCTGGAGACCTGAGGGTGACTTAATTGAGTTAATGACAGCATGACTTGCAGTAAACAAGCCGAGACAAGCTGAAGGACGGGACTGGAAGACGGTTGATTGAATATATTGAGTGTTGGATTATAGATTGGCTTTAGAACTAGTTAACCCTTTTCACCTGTCCATCCAAGCCCAAACCTTACCAATAAGGCCACTGGCTTTGAAAGATTTAGTTATTTTAAAAGTGAAACAACATTAATACAGAAATGTACTGGACAAATGAGCTCCTTATATCTGCCAGAGACTCATTGATGGTGTCAAGCTAGTTGAGAAGGCTGGTGCCCATATACTTACATTACTGAGTCAGACATTCTGTTCACAGTGTTACAAAGTGGGAACACCAACACGGAAAATGCAGGAAGGAACCAAAAATTGAACCCTTCACACCTCGGCAGGTATTACATGCTCAGGGTGACAATGAATTAACCATGGTGACACAGAAGGCTGTGCTGGAGAAGCAGGAGCTGTAATACCGACCCGCCGCCTCAGTCAATTTAAATTTCAAGAGGAACCCTATTAAAGGCTGCACTTAGGTCGGAGAAGATTTACAATTGTAGCGATGAATCTGCACCTGCTGCTGGGAGAAGGTCAGAGGGCTGGCTGGAGGACAGGGCATGACAGGGGATTGGGGTGTGGAGGGGTATATACATACATTTAAATGCACTATGGAAGAACTGGATGATGGACCCATATATGGCTCCTTTTGAATCCTATGAGAATTTCTTGCCTGGCTTAGATACTAGATCAGTTTTCTAGCTTCCTGGTTTACTTCTGTGTTATACAGCCAACTGAAAAATGTTTCTCCCACTGGAACCCCAAGTAGTTTCTTTTACAAGTCTGCACCTGTATGGAATTAACACAGTCATGGCCTGTCTTTATTGCACTATGACACTGTTTTTTTGTCTGGGCAAGAAGAATTTCTCTGATGAATTAATTATCTACTTACAACTTCTACCATCTTCTTTCTGTCTGCTTTATGTAGACAGCCTGCTGTTAAGTCCAGTCTTCTCTTAATATTTGTCACGGGACTGTTCATGTTGAAAAAAATCAACAATAGCTTACCAGTTCCACTGAGGGTTTAATGTTTATAACAGTTATTTATTTTTGGCAATTATTTAAATGAGACATAAAGTGATTTAAAGAAATATCACTAAATTTGAAGCTTTTTTACATTCTGTAACAGAAAGACTCATAACTTATGATCTGTTCAAGGACCTTCGGAGACTCCAGCGATAATGCCTGTTTTTAAAGTTTCTTTCAAAGATAAATGGTGTATTTTTGGTGATGTTTCAAAGAAAACTTTCTTTTCAAACTGGCCGGCGGGGTGGTTCAGAGCGTTTCTTTGATAATGGTGGACTCCTGGGCAAATGCGTTTTGTGCTGCTAGGGATTTAATGCTGCAGTACCACAAGTGACCGCGGAAAAAAATTGCCTGCAAGGCAGTTTTTTAACACATGAAACAAACGTATAGTGGCAATTTTGGTGGAATGATGTCTACACTTTCGAGGCATGAGTAGACACACTGGGGTAACATCTGTGCCCATGTACACACATACAGACACACAATAACTGCCAATATGTGAGGATGGCCAGGGGGCTGGAGTCCAGGGACCCGAGGCTACAGCCTTTATTATATCTCTGTCGATACATTATCACTTTCTCTCTCTCACACACACACACACGCACACCTTTATTGCCCTGTATGGGAAATTTTGGAACCAACACAGACTCAGTCACACACAAGAGCAAACAGCCATCTGTCCTCATCTGCCTTTCAATGTCCTGAATACAAATTCAGCAATGATACACAAAACGTACTGAAAGACTACTTGCACACACAACCAAGAAATGTTTTTCCTCTCTTATCTTTAACGATCACTTATAATGAACACTTTTCAGCATGGACATTTTGACAGGTAAGCAGCGCTGTCCTGTTTTCATTTCCAACATTTTGACAGGAAAATGTTACGCCAAAAGAAATGGCTTTCCAAAATAATTCTTAATGACTCTTTAAAAACACCCCAAACTGACAATTACTGGCAGAAATACAAAATAAAGTTGTGATACGTGGGATGCCACATGACATGTAGTATGTTTAGTCCAACAAATTGACATAAATAGAGGGACAAACACCTTAAGCGTGTGGATAAAATACATCTAATTTCTGACAGTGTAGAAGAAAGCTTCCTTATTTTGCTCATTAGCTGGTATCTATTATTACTCCAGGCTGTGAAATCAGTATGGGGTAGTCACTGCTTTAGCGGCTGTCTATTTATAATTAAATCAAATTATGTTGTTTTCACTTTTGTGATGGAATAGAAGAAAACAGCCATTATGAATAAAGACAAGTTTGATAACTCACTTCTTCTTGTGATGGCAAATAATCTACTGCATGACTGATTTTAAGCAGAGATTGATTGGGCAAATAAAAAAATAATTACTCTCACTGCCTTAGATTGGGTCGTGATGCTATTTCCCACTTCTTTAGTGCCTCTATCTCCATCTTTATCTCTCTCTTATAAACATAGCCGGAAGTAGCAACAAGGTCTCCCTCACTTTGCTTGCTTCTGTCACTTTTTTTCCTCAAACCGCCTCAGTCCACTCACATATTTCCCTCTGCCTGTGTGTTATTTGAATAATATATTCCTCCGACAGCTGCATAACATCAGCAACCTAAATCTCATGTGCACTGACACACACACATTGAAGGAAGGCACCAGACTACTTGATCCAACCCAGCCACCTGCAGCTTCTCCTCTCTGTTGCGTGTCTCCCTGCCGTTACACAAAAGTGCCATCCAACAGTGGGTCATTGTGAGTTTCATGCACAGTCGGGTGTGTGTGTGTGTGTGTGTGTGCGTGCGAGCTGGTGCATGTGTCAACATGAGTGCTTGACACCTGCCAGCATTCATTGTTCCTGTATGCATTGCTGCATCCCACTGTGCGACTGTAGCTGCAAATGTCATGAATACCTCAAAACGCACATGCAGAGATAAACTTATGGATTTCAGTGCTGTTGGATTCTGGAAAATAGGCTAAGGACAGACACACACGGTGAGGAAAATACAGTATTCCCACCTGCCAGCGCTGAAGAATTATGAGTCAGAGCAACACGGAGTTTCACACAGGTATTCCCCCCAGCATCAACCCCCATTAGGCGCATATTCCCATTGTTACACTTGTAAATGAGCCTCATGTATCATGCAATAAGCCGGCAGACCTGCACGGAAAGCATTTAAATCTGTTGAATAAAAAACAACTTAGCAGCAAATTAGGGGCTAGCAAGTCTTTAAAAACCATTTGAGCGTGCATGTTCTGGTTATGAAATAAGTTTTGGTTAAGTGTTTGATGTGGGAACATTTTTTTGAGGGGATGACAAATTTCCCCAGGGGCGGGCTAAATCAATGTGTGCCGACACATGGCTGAAGAGCGCACACAGCTACTGTCGTGACTGCAAGGTGCTTGTGTGTGAGTGTGTGTGTGTGTGTGTGTGTGTGCTTTCTTGGATTGTGTGGGAGCCAGGACTCCTCCAGTGCTCCTCAATTGCCACGGTGTGGGTATGCGCGCATGTTTGCATGTGTGTGTTTTGATTTATTTCTCTGTATGAGCTTGTAACCCCCTCACAAGAGGCCCATCATCAGCTCCGCAGGCGACCACTTCAAATCGGTCATGTTTTGCATATTGCATTATGTATCAGCATCAGAAGGCGTGTGTATTTGAGTGTGTGTCATGGAAATCCCTCATCACCTGTGCTGATACCATAAATGCACCATCAGGTCTTTCAACGTGAGGTTTTAAAGAATTCATAAGCATTTAACATAATGGTGACGATTGTATTGTCACAGAAAAGGAAGTAAATAGCGATGGTGTTAACACACCAAAAGAATGCCATTTGAATTGTATAGATGACGATCATATCACGAGTATTTTTTCTTGTTTTTCTTCTATGGCAGGAAGGTTGTTTTTATTTATCATAAAGATACTTTGATTAAGGGTTGCATTGCAGTTCCTCCTGGACTGTGTAGGAGAAACACTGATTCTTCCTTTTTTTTTGGGTGTGTTTGTTTTTAATGACCAGATCTGTTTGTTTTCAGGTAGGCGGAGACCTCTACGGATAACTCAGCACCCGGTAAAAATCCCTTAAATGATTAAACACTGAAGGAATCCGAACAAGGAGAAGCTGACTGCAATGGCAGCAGCGGTGGTAAAGACAACAGCTCCCATGATCCCACGCTGCTTCACGATGCCACACATTGTGCGTTTCAACAATCGAAGCATGGAGTCATGTAAAAATGCAAAAGCACTTTAAGGCGGTCAATTGGGAAAAGGAGATTCAAATGCAAATATAACATTAAAATTAATCTCCGACTGGTTTATAACATGCTTTGTGCACGATATCATCCTTTAATTGTTCTTTCAGATTGTTCTGGATGCTTTGATGTGATAGATGTGAATCTTTTGTGCACTAGTGTTCACATAAATTAATAAAAATCATTAAAACCTGTGAACAAATGCATACATGTGTATTCGGCAAGAATATATTACACATCACAAATTACCATAGAGATGAATCAATACCGTTCTGACACATTTTCAATAGAAATGTAACATTATTAATTCACAGATTCGGATTTTTAATGACTACACAGCCAAGCTGCTCGAGTTGGCTTCAGCGCCGGCTGGGCCCATCCAAGAGCTTAGAGGGATTTTGTGCTGATGAGGTGTTGTGTTGATTTTTATTTTAACAATTCAATGACAGTGTAGGAGCTTGTTAAAGATCAGGATGGGACTTTGGGGAAGTGACTTGCTCTATAAATATGTTTTAACATGTTAAGTAGGAAGAGGTTTCTGCTGTTTGGGTCGGGTGTGTACCTTCAGATGACAGAGCCATTGTTGGATGTGAAAGGTTTGTGTAGAGGGAGAAAAACCAGGTGAAAGGGCACATCCCTTGAGGATTCCTGTATTGTGGGTGTAATTGTTGTCTGTTCCAGAAAAAGCTACTGACACAGTGACAAGATTCAGGGGTCAAAGTCTTTGTCCAGCACTTGTCTAGGAGAGTTAAAGTGGGTTTATGGGGTCAAAGGTGTGACGCCAATCTTTGGGTCCTTACTCACAGTCATTCAGTTCAGGCTATTGTTTTATATTTGATCTGCTTAAGAATGTATCACAACGCCATAGTTTAGGATGGATCAACTGTAGAAGCCAAGATGCCATACACTATCTTAAAGCTCAGTCGGTTGGCATTACATCATGTATGGCACCCCTGAAAGGTGGTTTGCCAGTTTTAAAGTGTCTTGGGGGAAGTTTTGGAAGTGTCACAAAAGATGAAATCCCATTTGAGTGGCCAGAGCAGCCAGACTGAGACACATCCGCAGAAATCCAATTGGAATCACATTTCAAACCAGCTCCAAATGTGGTTTGGATATGAACTGCGAAAGTCACATTTTATGTATTTTTTTGCTGCCCAGACAAAAAAAAAAGATTTGGGCTGCCAGTCTGAACAAGGCCTGACAGTGCTGTAGTGTTAACATAAGCTTATGCTAGATAACTCTGATGCTGATACAGTTGCTACGGTCATTATTCTAGCCAACAAAATCCACACTGGCTATTCATGATAAGTCTGCTTTTGTGTACTATCTGTGTGAAGAAAAAAAAAGACATAAATTTCCCCAAGTCTCGGGTTGTAGTGCGTCTCCCTTTTCTTGCATCATACATGCCAGGAGCTGCTTTTTTTCCTCCTGCGTTCTAAAAATGTCTCCGTAGCAGTGTTGAAACCCCTGAATGTTTTTAGTACTGCTGATTAGAGTGATTCTAATTTTGAGAATCAAACAGCTTGTTGCCACAGCGGTCCCTGTGCCTTCACAGAGCAGCAGAAAAGCACAAATGTATTCTGACATTTCAACAATTGTTTCAGGGTAGAAACAACAGTGGAGCAGATGGCGAGACATTACACTCATCTATTTCTTGTGCTCCCAAGCATCACTAAAGGGCCATTAAGGCCAGCCCACCAACAGGTTAACACTGTCAAATAGAAAGTGACTCGTGCAAACAGTAGCTGTGCTGTTGATATAGGAGGTGACTAAATTCAGATGACAGAAAAGTGACAAAGTAAATGGAGAAAAAAATCTACCGAGTCTGGTCATATGTGGTGATGACTACCAAATCAGGTGTTGTTAAGTGCTCAAAGATCTACCTGAACCTGAAAATGCAATGCCTTCCGGACGTATAGCTGCTGGAGACATGGCCGTTAGCCGGAAATAAGTCATTTCCAATAAAGAGCAGGAAAAAAAACATGATCTTGAGTGACACTTCAGGGCTTTGAAGTGGTTGTAATCAAATCAAAGAGGAAGTTAGATGGCAGGTGGTCGAATTATTTTAAAAGTATAAATGTGCTGCTCAGGAAGTTAGCCAATAGTCATTCACTCTTGAACAATGCAAGTTCCAATAATGAGGGTAATTGCACTCAAATGTGAGTATAAGGAGAAAAACAGCTACAGCTTTACAATTCAACAAATCACTGAATTGAACTGTTCATTACATGGTTAAGAGAGAGGGAAATAGTATTTCCACGATTTTAAAAGTTAAAAGGAGTGGTGGAGGACCAGCTCATTATCTGTACCATATGGTCTTGAGGGAAGCGGTATCGCTTTATTTTCAGGGAAGAACGCAATCGCGCACCCCCCCCCCCTCACACATAGTGACTCACACGTCTTTGCATGTCCACACTTAGTTCACACATTCACACAAACGCATAAGAAGTTTCTCTGAAATCCTTCACAGCTCCAAATGACAAAGATCACTGCTCCACCTGAGTGATGCTCTGAGCTGTGATGTCACGCATTGTGTGACTCATCGGTAGCTGCATTAGCATGCGGTTAGTGCACTGGGCTCTGACTCTGTGAATAGCAAATATATAGTATAGTTCAGTGGTCTTTTGTGCAGTGCCTGGTTTTGTGTGTAAAGATAGATGTACTTTAGCATGTGCATGTATGAAAGTGTGTCTGACAGCATGATTTAACTCATGTGGGCTTGTTGAAATATCACATTGCACTGTATGCGTATTTGCATACCTGTACAGGAGAGCATATGAATGCAGCTAGAAGTCTGCCATTATGCTGTTAATGTGTTGAGCTGAGTAAGAGGCGGCAGTGTGCACACAGACTTAATGCACTAATGCAGTGTTGGCTAATAGAAAGAGCTACTGCTGGAATCACACACTCTCAACAGCCTATTAATATAATGGGATGGGTGGGAGGAGGGGTGGAGGGAGGGGGACGATAAAGGGGGAGAGAGAGGGAGGGATGGAGGGGATGGTATTAATACAATCTGTGGGTGGGAGAAGACTGGGGCAAGACTGTGAGGAAGGAGGGAAAAAGACAATGAGGGATGGTGGAAGTGAGGCGGTGAAAGATGGGTCATGCAGAGAGGCGACGCTGAGATCAATATGGAATATCTATAATGTGATGCAAAGAAGTGAAGGAAGGGATGCATGGAGGGATAGAGAGAACGGAAGAAAGGGAAGGGTAAACAGACGGGAAGAAGTTCAACGTCACAACCTCCGAACGTGATGAATGTTAATGCAACCTTTCCAAAAAGTTCCAACTTTGTTCGGCTAAGCCAACAGTTCAGTAAGCAAAATCATCTCCGACTCTTGAGAAAAATTGTACTTATAGAATTTGAAACATAGTGAAAAATGAGGATTTAAAGCTGAACGCTGGCTCATTAGTTACACATCCACGGGCTCGGTATGAGCAGGATTCTCAAAACCATTGAGCTTCATTAACATTCAAACCATGCGAGTGTGTTTTTTGAAACTATAAGAGAAGCATCATCGCAAATTAGACCACATTATGGGAATTCTGTCGGACGTGATGTTGACTCAGGCTTTCCATGAGCCCCCCTTGAGAAAAAGTCTGATTAAAAAGCAATGCAATGATGGACGACTGGGAACGTTTGGGAAGTTGACAGTGTGACCAACTCTTTCTCAAAGTCCTTCCATGAGCCTCCCTGCCCCTATTCACTCCACAAAAGCTTTGTCATCAGAAAAGTACTTCCAGCAAACCATCAATTGACTTATTGTATTCAGCAGAGAATTTTTCCTTTTGTCCATTTACTCTGCTTTTTATGCTTTCTTTCCATCTTTCTATGGGGCTTTTAAAAGCTCTCTATAAATAATTTTTTCTCACACATATCCTCTTTCTTTCTCTGTTGATAGAGAACACTCGAGTCTTAACTTTTCCCTCACCTTCCTCTACTCTCTAAAGTCCACTTTTCTGTTTTTCCGTTCGCACCTTCTTTTCTCCTCTCTTGCCTCCTCAATCCACTACACTTTTATTCTTTCATCTATCTCTTATCTGTCCATAACAGTAGACACAGGAGAGAATTATCTTTTAAAGTCTTCGCTGCTTTTCCTTTCACTTAATCGCTGTTGCTCTCTATGATTGCTTTAAGATTTTCTCCCTTTTACTACCAACTGTATTTGAAAATGCCATGTTTAGTTGAGGTCAGCTCAAATGTGTTAAATTAATAATCACTGATGTTTAAATTTTTAATAAAGGACTGCCACTTTTGCCGATAAAAGCATCATAAGTGATAGAGATTTCACAAAAACCCAGTTTAACAAAGCTTATACATCTGTTGCTTCGCACATTTCACACAGAATTGTTGCATTTTATTCTTCCAGCAGCAGCAATAGTACCTTTATAGGGTGGTTTTAGCTAAGCCGGGTATCATTTCAAGGTAAACAGATTAAAAACATAATTTTCAAGGAGGACCAGCCTTGAAAACTTTTTACAAGAAAACTAACAGAAAAAGGTGTCAGAGTTCTAGCAACCCTCTCCCGTTGCCGTCTTTAGTCGAGTGTTAGTGCAGATAACAAAAGCGATTCGAGCTCGCCACCAAATACAGTAAGTTGCCAATTAAAGAGAAAATAAAAAAGCACTTTAACACGACAGTGACATGGAAGTGACACATCTTTTTTCTCGCTCCCAACTGTCTCCTGGCAATCAAAGGTGCCCACGTCCCGCGCCGCTTTCTCTGTATCATTCCCCGACCTCATCTCGCTCCCTGCTTTTCATCTCTACTCCCTCGCTCCCCTGCCGTATCTCCCCACCTCCATTCCTCTCTTCACTTATTTATACCTCTGTCCTAACACCCCCGCAGGTGTCCTGTCCTGTCTCTCCTCAAAGCTCCAAATCCCGCCGCCTCTACACATCTCCTGTACCTTTATCCATTCAGAGAGAAAGGCAATGACTTTGATCGCTTAACTTCAAAAGCAGGCAAAAGCAAATGTGGAGCGCTTTGACAGAAAATCGGCAAGGGCTGCAGTCGGATTAGCGTTATTGGCCGGTCATTGTAATGAGAGGTTTGGGTTGACGTTTTTGGGAACCTTACAGGAATCACGGACAGAAATTAGCTTGTGATGCCTCTGCAGAAAATGGGTGAGTCTCTAAATGTGTGCCACCGAGAGTAACTTGCATCAAGGAAATCAATGGTTGTGCCTCAAAGACAATTATGATTGTGGACACCACTTCACATGCCAACAGCCCACCTCCCCATCTCGCTCTCCATCTCACAGCACAACGTCCCATTTTCCCCACGTCATTCTCACCAATTCTCACCCTCTCTCCTCCATTCACATCTTCCTTAACAATCTCCCGTGCTCTTTCACACATTCTATTGCGCTGCTCCACTGTGCCAATCTCTCTCCGTAACATGTTGCTTTTGTCAGAGGAAAGACGGCTATGTTCACCAGCTTTAATGGACCCTGAATGTACAGTGAGAAAGAAGCGTGCAGATAATGTCGAAAGGACAACTGAGAGAAAGTGTATTGGCTGTTCTGCCCCTTTCCCCTCAGTCAATCCTACTCACAGCCACATGTCTTTATGAGTTGGCCACCTTGAAATCACATGTTACCTGCCACTGAATCAACAGCCTGAAGAAGCAGACAGTTACTGTGAACGTGTATGTTAACAAAGCTGCACTGCCAAGCTGCTAGTTCAGGACTGGCTATGTCAAAGCAACAATAAGCAGTAGACCCCAGATTACTATGATAAAATGTCATTTTGCCTTGCAGAACACATGAGTTGCTGGTCTGCAGCTGCATGTATTAGTTAATCTGTTTGTGTTATTGTGTGACTTGAGTGAATCTGAATGAAACCTTCAGGAGTTTTTCCTTGTCTTTGTGAGGGTCAAAGGAAAGAGAGTGTTGTACCCTGTACAGTCTCTAAAGCCCTTCATTAGACAAATTTGTGATTCTGGGCTATATAAATAAAATTGACTTATACTGAACTGAATTTAAGTAATGCAATAAGAAAACAAGCTGGTCAAGGCAGCGTTAGATCAGCAACTTCTGTGGTCTGTGAGGTTAAATTGCTCTTTTTATCAAAAGAGTTTTGACTGGCAATTGTTTTTTACTTGCCATGTTGTCATAATATGTCAGTGTTGTGTTATAGCTTGCTTCCACTGCCTCAAGGAGGGCAAAATGTCAGTTATTGCAGGTTTATCTTCGGAATATGTTTCTGTAAACATGAATCAACATCCATGCTGGGTAACAATGACTACAACAGCATTTGAAACCTGATCCTCTGATTCAGATGACAAACTAAACACGTGGGGGTCTAGGGGACCACTTTGCACCTTCCTTCACAGCCCCAACCTCCCTGTGTGCTTCTAATGCAGTTTGTCTCAAGGAATTTCTACATCGTTTCACATCTCGCTCTCTTAATGATGACAGTAATGAAAGGTGATGGAGCTGCTGTCACATACTTGCACATTCCTTCCTTAAGTAGGCAGAAAACTGTGGTTGGACACACTTTTCCAACACCAGCACACACACAGAAACACAGACATAAACACACAGCGTGTTGGCTGGATTACATAAAGGCATGTAGAGCTGCATAGGTGGCTATTGAATGGGTTTAAAATAGATTTTTTTCCAACTCAGCAATGGTAGGTGAGCTCATAACTTTCTGAAGAGTATAACATTGCAATTAATTGGCTCAGACTTAGCTGACTCATCATAAAGCATATTTAATGTTTATATCAGCAGCCATCAATAACAAATGAGCACAGAAAGGGAAATGAAACGGCTTCCATCAAAGTTTCAGCAGAGAAATGTCAAAAAAACAAAACATGCTCGTTTCCTAAAGCATCCTATAACCCTCCACTGCTTCGTCATCCCCCCCGTCTTCTCTCTCATCTTGCCCCGGGACTGATGACTTGGTTCTTTTCTGTTATTTCCGGCTGTCTGTCTCAGTCCATCTGTCAGTCTCTTTCTGAGAGGGACAGTAATATGATTTCCACCATAGGACACAGGACTTTTTCACTAGCTGTGGCTTCAATCTATCCGTCTCTTTTTGTGAGGACAACAGTAAGACAATATTATCCCAGGACACCAAAGCTGCCCTACCTATGTGACGGCCTGTCTTTCTGACCGAGAGTGACATTAAAACTGTGGGTTTTCAGTGTGACAGTCGTGCTATGAAGGATAATCAAAATGCTATTTGTCATTTTGACAAATAAAAGATAATTGCTGCCCTGCAACACAGTTACTCACATTAATTGAATCATCATCAACAGCGCAATCAGCAGCATTCATTTAGGGGAAGTGGCTGCTTAACTGAGCGCAGAAAGCACAAAATAACATCCTTAGGAAATTTAAACCAGCCAGCTTGACGTTGATTGGAAGGTGGTGCTGAGCAGCCAATGATGGGCTTGAGAATCCCTGCAGGTAGTCAATCATGTAAGTGGATCAGCACACAGCTGGCCGTAATCTACAAGTGGTGTTAAACTTTCTCGAGAGCCAAAACACAACATATTTAGCAACGCCGCTTCTCCTGCTGCCTCGCTGTCTCTCTATCCATACTGCACGCTGACAACAGATTATTTTATCTCTCAAACTACGATTCAGCAGTCGTCTCTGGTGAATTGTAATGCTGTATATTCAAATAATTGTGTCTGATCAGCTCACTATTGCACATCTGCTGTCATGACCCAGATCTGTCAACTAGCCAAAATACTGTATCAGAAGAGAAATAATCTGTAAGATCATATCAGAAAGCTCTACAATCTGTAACGCCTGTCTCTTCAATTCATAATTACACCATTGTTTCAGATAAGGAAAAAGTCCCCAAAAAACAATAAAAAGAATGATGAATATGAATAGTTTGTATCTAGGAAAATGTCAAGAAATAGTTAAGACCTGGAGCGGATAACCTCCTCTCTCATTTGTCAATGCCACCCATAACAACACATATGAGCGTTTTAGGCAACAAAACCACTGATCTAAGTTGAGGGCAAAAAAAATCCTGGTGGGGTGTTAAAAAAGACAGTTTAACAAGTAAATAAATGTTAGTAAATGCTGGAAGTGAAGTAGTTATGACAGTGAAGTGAGCCACGGAAGTTACGTAAAAATCGAACCCTTATTTAAACTTTTGCATCACCATCAATCATTCCTGCTACGTCAGCAAGATTGCAGCAGAGGACAGTCTAAAACGTAGATACGAGTCGTATTTTGCTGCCTGTACTGACACTATGTTGTTGTTTTCAAGCAGAGACCAGCCTGTCTTGGTACATCAGGAAATATCAGGAGGTAATTACTTAAAATGATTTGCTTTATTAGTATACTACGGCATATTTATCCTATAATATGACACTATTCTGCATTAGTATTAGTAGTATCCTGAAAACGTCATGGAGATTTGCATGAACCACGACGGCCAGCTCTATGTCTCAGTGTCTGTCAATCTGCCAGCCAACCTTCAGGCATGGCTCTCTCCCTTCTTAACTTGGCTTTCTGCATACACGCCCGCCTGTCCGTCTGTCAGCCTGGAAGAGACGCAGCTATCACACATTATCCTGTGACACAGCGATTTTCCCTTGGACTGTTATTGAAAAACACCCAAGTGGTTGAAAAGGGATGCATGACTGTGACCCCTCTCACAATGACAAAGACTCAAAGAAAAAAAAACAACAGAAAAGACAGAAAGTGACGATATGCAGGATGACACTCCTCTTCACTTCAATTCACATCAATTCTTTTGTTTGCTCTCCTTCTGGTACTTATGTCCTCTAGTTTCCTTTTGCCTGGTTCTGTCCTTCGCTAATGTAGTTTTTTTTTAGTTTCAGCCTTTTGTATTCTGTCCAACCATAGACTCCCATTGGTTTGTGGACTACAGGCTTGAAACTTTGAGTTTGGCCTTGTGGCAATGGACATATGGACAAATGACAATATTGAACATTATGCTGAATTGATAAAGACTTTAAGTAACCAGTTTAATCCATAAACTCAATCAAGTGGGAACTTATTCTCATAGATTTCTATACAATAAGATTGTTTTGCAACCAGTCAATTATCCCTGCTGGCCATTAAAAGGAATGTAGGTTAAAGGCACTTTCACATTGGCTTCGCTTCTCAGACTCTCAGGCCAAAACCATTAATTTATACAATCTATGTGTCCGATATGGTTGTCCCAAAAATATCTCCATCCAAAACGACAGAATAGACCGTTCGCATTTGTCAAAAGCGGTGCGTCTGTAAAAATGCCCTATGCTGACGTTTTTGAGGGGAAACCGGTCTGGGCTGTCCTCAACCGAAAAAAAAAAGTTCAGTTCAGTAACACTCATCATTTGGTTGAGTTTTATTCAATAATGTTTTCAAAATCCAGCAAAAGCACCCCTTTAAATCTTGCGCTTACCATAAATGTGCTGAAGTTTAAAGGAAATTATCAATTCAGCATTAAAAAACATATCAAATCAAATACTTAAATCCTAGTTGACTAAGACCAAAATGGTAAATTAATCGACTTATGTGCTAAGTGAGGGTAGAACTGGTGTCTACTTTACTTTTGCATGGTCAAGGAATGGCTTAGTAGTGTTGCTGAAACTGCAGTGACTGCACTAATTACACATCTACTCTGTTCTCTTGTTTTCCCTTCCTCTTACGGGATGCATCAAAAGATCAGAGGAAAAGGCAGCATCTGTTTGTGTGTGTGTGTGTCTGAGGGCTTTGAAGCTCCCTGTTGGAAGCCTGCTGCATCCACACACACCCACTATAAATGTCTGTAAACATACAAATCCAGGTACAAAAATTATGCAGTAAGTACAAAGCAGACTTTTGCTCCTGCAGCCACACCTACAATATTTATATCTACACACACAGACACACATTGCTATGTGCATCATTCACACACACACGCTTACAGTTGAAGAGGCTGAAAGCAGGGTTACAAGGAGGTTAACAACGTTTTCGAGTTGTCCACTATTATACAGTATATGCACTTTGACTGGCAGCCCACATCTGCTCTTTAACTCTCATCTTCCTGTCCGCTGCTTCGCTCGCTTTTTATCTTCGCCACACGATTGCACACAAATATTTACACTCGTTTTTCCTCCTCTTACACACACTTGCTCATGATTTAAGTCTCGATTTTTTTTTCCTCCTTACAAACCCTTTTTTTCCACTCTAGTTATACATTTCTGTCTCTCAGATTCTTTGATCAGCTTGTCTGTTTCATGTTTCCTGGTGCCACTTTCTCACTCCGACTCTGCCTCTATGTCTCTCGCCCTCTCTCCGGTTCCATCATTTTTACAAAGCAGCTCTCATTTACTGCCATTGCCGGCGTCTCCACTGATCCCTCACTTCTTTTCCCGGTGCAAACATACAAAATCAAGAGCTTAGACAGACATCAGTGCATACATTTTAATCACAAGCTGACAATCTACTGTAATTGTAACGATATAAGGCAGGAGTCATGGTAAAATAGAGACTTGTGATAAAAAAGATGGGTTCTTGAGACATGAAGAGGATGGATGAAGAAGAGAAGGAGGAGGGGGCAGAATAAAACAGATAAAGGTTGATTGGGGAACTTGTAAAAAGAGAAAGCAGATGAGAGGAAGTAAGAAAGGTAGAGATGTATAATTTATTCCCTCACCATTTCATTAAATATATATGGGCATTAGAGAGAGAGAGAGAGATCATCCTGACTTTAGCACAATGAATCTACTGAGATCTCTCACACACACACACACACGGATGCACCCACACAGTCGCACAAAAACACATCGTCAAACTCTTTCGCACACACACACACACACACATTTCCTTGGCAGGGGAATCAACTATTACAGTGTCTGTCGGTCATTACGCCTTATTCCCCCAGTGATGGATGTAACACTTTGTGGCGCTGCAAAATGTGTTTTGGAAATGTGTTTGGAATTGCTTTGTGGCACCACTGAATGCTTTTGGAATGAGATCATAACAGGCTGAGAGCCACTGTAATACTATTGTGGAGCAAGTGGCAGGGCGCCGCTTCAATGTAAGTGACTGATTGGTGTGTGTGTGTGTGTTAGTGTAATGTTTAAGGTGCGTTTCTTATACTTGACAGCTGCGTATGTGTGTGTAATCTAGCAGATTGATGATTGAGCGTGTGTTTTTATGTGCGTGTCGCGGAGAGAGTGCATTCACGCACGTATTTATGTGCGACTGTGACAATTAAGTGTGTGTTTGCCAGCGTTGACAACTGCAATTCTGCGCTAAGTGGGAGTGTAATGTGGTTTGTCACCTGTTTATGCTGTCAGCTGGAAGCCTTGCATCTCAGAAAAGAATGAGATTTTGTCAGTTTATGCAGTTAAGGAAGCAGAGATTTAAAGTGATGATATTTTGGGGGGTTACAGCTGCTCCACAGAAGAAGATTATCAAGCCAGATTAAAGAGTTTATGGGCATCCTATCAATGACAGAGAAATCACCCACTTGGAATATGCTTTGGTGATGCTGATCAGGAAGAGTTTGGGTCTTACAGATTTACTTTTAAAATACTCCTGTCAACATGCACGCTGATCTGACGTGCATTGATAGCATCAACCATTTTTGATAGTTACAACCTGACATTTGCAGAGGTCCTGAACAATTTTGTAGGGAGCAAGCATCAGTGATTTGATGCCAAAAGATGATAAGTTCACAGGGGAAGGTCGACACATCTCTAATGTTGCTTTCTTTGGTGACATTTTAAGTGTGTGATAGCCTATCGGTGCCATAAAATGCAATGTGGAAGACAAGCTTTTTGCTTAACTTATCATTATGAGACAAATGTTGAATGCACGATGTAATGGTTAAGTTTGATTGATTCATTCTTTCATGCTCTCATTCACTCCTATGGGCAATTTGGGGGCCACCAGTTTAACCTAAGCTGCATGTCTTTGGACTGTGGATGGAAGTCGGAGGACCCAAAGAGAACCCATGCTGACACACGGAGAACAATTATGGTATAATTGTTCTCTATATATAGCCCAAAATCACATATATCTCTCGATAGGTGATGAAGTCATCTCATTAAGGATCAATCTTGTGTTATTCCAGTGCACAATACAGTCTCAGCTTTCACACACAAACTGAGTGAGGAACACACCCTCTAATTGGTCAACACACTCAGCCCTAGGTATCAGGGGGATTGCTAACGAACTGCGAACAACGATGAAAAAAAATAATGGATAAAGAAATTCAGTGTTGGATTCATCATTATGGATTTAGTCTTCAAAAAGACCCTGTAGTTAAAGGCTGGGTAACCAAGCTTCTGAAAGGAAATGGGGGAGCTTTTTCACCAGGGTGAGGAAAAAAATCTGTATCAAAGCAGTAATGGCTTTAGAATAATGACAGAATAATGCAATTCTGTCTGCAACCAGGTCCAATCTCCTGGGAAAAGAAAGGTTTGATTTACATTACAAAACAGGAAGAAAAGAGTGCTTGAGTTGCACCTGTGCTTATGAAGGTAATAAAATGATAACACAGGTGCTCTGTAGTCTGAATCAAGACAATAAACTCCTCATTGCTTCCCACATTGTCTAAGCCATTGCATTCAGCTTTTCTCCTTTTGTTCCTATCTTTCACAATAAAAGCCCTAGACATAAACTGCATCACTGCTTACCAAGGAGCATTTTTCTAAGAGGCAACTCGCCAAAAATAGCTGACATCAGCTATCACCAGGTAGTTGAAATGGCAGACGATTGAACAATTAGAGTAACTCTTGAAACTTTAAGAGCCACGATGAAGGAGGAGGCGAAGAAGGTGAAGAAGTAGAGGAATAAAAAAAACATTCTTTCTTTCTTCAAATCTAGATCAGTAACTTACTAAACTTTATTTCCGCTTTCACTGTAGCACTGAGATCAAGGTTTATAGTTCAAAATTGGATTTTTACGATTGTTTCTTGGATTGCAGCCAGGCTGCTAGCAGTAGCAATGACGGTAATGATACATGAATGAGCTCTTGTTCATGTGAAAATCAAAGGATAAACAAGATGTTATTGCCCTCTCTCAATACAATGTGTATTCTCTGTTGCTGGTAATGTTATCTCAGAGGAAAGCAGAAAGCGATCTAGATGGATCGAGATTGCGACAGCCGAACCAACAATACCATCTCTTGAAACCTCTAAGTTTAAAAAATTAAAAAGTTTACACTTTTAAGTTTAAACCAGCAATGAAGCACATATATTCATACACACTAGGGCTGGGTATCATTTAAAAAATGTCTATACACCCTAAACGCGATACGATACCAATTGAGTACTTCATTTGATACTTTTTTCAACTCTCCTCCCCATTCAAAAGATTTTTCCACAAATAAATTTTGAAAGTGCTCATATATTTATTTAATAACTGTACAAACTTGTACAAAGAAGAATTATTTGGGCTGTGTAATTAACAACTATTGAACAAAGCACTGACAGATGTGACTGAGTAGGGTGCTAACTTGCTAATTAACGCTGGCTAAAATTAGCACACACACCTGCAGCACGCCCCGAAAGATTTACTTGACAATAACACACAAAGGATGATTACTGTTAACCAAGTAACCATTTGCTGCGTACAAAAAGAACCGACTGCAGGTATCGTTTGACAGGCGCAGTTTTAGATACTACTTGGTACAGGGTTGTTTCGGTCGATACCTGAAAGGTATTGAATACCCAGCCCTAACACACACACACACAGTCACAAACAGAACTGACAGGAAAGTGTTAAAGCTGCAGTCCTCTCTGCATGAACCCAACAGGCCCCCAGGACATCCAGGATTAATCAATGGATATCAGCCTCATTGATCAGGACATGGAGGCCAGCCATGCATAGATTAGACAGGTGTGATACTTTCCCCTATAGCCCAGACTCACTTGATTTGAAACTTTATACTGAGATACATTACACACACACACACACTACCACACAATAGCTGCTCAGCTCAAACTTTACATTAGCATATAATTTAGAAAGTTGCGAAATTGCTTATTAAGGAGCATCATACGATTTTTCAAGCGCCTCGATCATTAGAAACCTCTTCTTCTACTTCCCCTCCTGCTGTGCCTCTCAAACTTTTCTCAGGCTCCGCTCAGCCTGAAAAAAAGATTACGTGGACCCCAGTAGAACAACTGTCACCTTGATGGATGTCGGCTAACAGCTACAGGGAGAGATTTAAAGTAAAGCACAAATAATTGATGACTACTGATAGCAGAAAGAGCTAAAAATGATATGCCTGATAGCTGGATATCCCATGTGAGATACGGTTGCAAAAAAACGACAAATGTTCTACCAAAAATGAGTGGAAATTAATATTGAATCTAGCATGCTTAATTCAAGTTGATGTTGAATATTGAATTACAGAGAGGGCGGGAAAAACACTTTGTAGAGGAAACGAGAGAAGGGGCAAGAGAGGATAAGCATCTCTAATGTTAGCACACATTGTATCAAGAGTTGAGGGGACACACGAGGTGTGTTCTCAAATTAATTCATCACATGAATTGGAAAGTAGGCTGAGCTTAAAGCTTAGGAAATCCCTGGATTTATCACAGTGCTCGGATGATCCTGAATATTTGACTTTAAAATGAATTCCCTGCATTTTTTCATCACTATGGTATACGGTGTGTGACATCTATATGACAGTTGTTTTTTATTCTACCTGAGAAGCAATGCCTGTATCCCTAGCACACAGACACTGAAACACACACACACACACACACACACCACAATATCCAGGGGTCACACAAACATGACATCTGGAGAGGAGATGCCCTTGGGTGAGCATGATTTCAGCCGGACTACCGCCCTCGACATGTCAGAGAGACAAATGTGTGTTTGTATGTGTGTGTGTGATAACATCTTCCAGCAAAAGACCACAAATGTTCACTTGAAGGCAAAGGAAATCTGTTTCAGTAAAGGGTTTTCAAGGATGTGCGCGTGTGTGTTCACTGTATTGAATAGCCTGGTGTGACGTCAAGATATAATCCATTATCATTGTACACTTCCATTTTAATTTAATATCGAGTCTTTTGCATATGCCACAATGACATCTAATCATATTAATCCACTTATATTCAATAGGAAAGTACAAAATAGCACAGCTCTTGCTCTGCTTAAAAAGACATTTATTCAGCGGAGTTGTTAAAAAAAACATTGACATTTTAGCCCATTTCACTGGCCTTCATCAGAACACTTCACATATTTTAGTGAGCAGACATACATATTTAGTAGATGACTTTTTATTTTAATAAAAGCTACTCCGCAGATAAGGCCAAGGCTGCTTGCTGGTACAAGAAGGAACTGTTTGAATGGCAGGAACTCATTAAGAGGATCTTATTTTTTATTATACTAAAGGAAAAAAACGGTTTCTCTCGACCTGCAGTGTTTATAGGTATCTTGTCCACAGCCATTATATATTACCTGTTCATTTCCAAAGTAGATATACAGTACGTTAACCTTTGACGTTCAGTGCCAAAAGACATTAGTGCAGACAGTTCATCTTTGTAAAATGATATAAGTTGATTAAATTGGAAGTGATTACTTTCATACTGAAGTATTACGAGTAGGTCCCCATGTCGTCAGTGGGATAATGTACAGCAAGAAGGCAATTATAGCAAAATGAGACCCTTCAGGATGATCAATGCACTGTTCAATTGTCAAAATGATTCACCATTAGTCATCCAGGTTTTCCTACCACTGCAAACAGCATGCAAGAACTGGAGGAATGCGCCACAGGATGGTTTGTCAATACCACCCATAATAACTCATGAGCGGTTTGCGGTACAGAGCTAATAATAGTACACACGTCATTATACACATACAGTTTGTGGCTACTGTTTAATTAAATTTAGGCAGATCCACTGACCTAGGATTAGGGCAAAAAACTTCCTGGTAAGGCATTATAAAAGACAGTTTAAACAGTAAATAAATGCATTTGAATGCCGGCCCAATGTAGTTACAAGGGTGACGTGAGCCACAGAAGTTAAGGGGAAAAAATGTTATGTAAAAAAACGTGAATCACAAACTGTGAGCCAGGGAAGTTGATCATTCATATAAATAAAATTGACTTAAAAGCAGCATTCATTTGCAGTACAACAGTGAAAGTAACCTTTTTTGACAGTAATAAACCCCAATGGTGAACTGAAGCCGTTCCCAACAAAGCCACCAAAGTCCACTGACAAAAACATCATTTTACCTTGCCTAACACACGAGTTGCTGATCTACTGCTGCCTTGATCAGTCAGCTTGTTTGTGTTATTTTTTTTTTTTTTACTTTAGTTAAAAGGTTAGTTCAGGAACATCAAATTCACACAATAACACAAACAAATGTAACACTCAAAGCAGCAGTAGACCTGCAGCACTTGTGTTCTGCAAGGTAAAATTATGTCTTTTATCAATGGAGTCTGGTGGCTTTGAGAAGAGCAGAAATAACAGCTGCAGTTCCCCTTGTGTAAAGTCCTGCCTGATTTTTCAAAACTGGGGGCATGCCAACTGTCATTACTGCAGAATATACACTGACTATGGATAATATCTTATACAACACATTGCAATGAATCCAAACTATCCCTTTAAGATGTTTGTAATAATGGCACTCAGGAAAGCAGTAATGGAAAGACTAACTTCACAATGACTAATAAAACAATGGCTTACAAACATAGACATAATGTATATACAATGCAAGCATGTTCCTACAGTATGTGATAAAGAAGGAAGTCCATGCATATAAACAGACGACAACCACATTCATAAGCACAAGGTGACCTCTTGATATTCCTGATATCTGACGAGTAATGTCCTCAGCCTTAGGTGTACTGAATGTTCTGTCATGCTCGCTCCATTGTGTGTGTATGCCTGTGTGTACATGTGTGAGAATATAAGAGTGAGATATATGCAAATTGTGTACATGCACCATGTTTACATGATTGATTCGCATAAGATACACAAGTATACCAATGAATGCATGTGTACAAGTACATCTTAGGTGCACTTGCATATTTGTGTGTCTGCACAAACAAGGTGCAGCATGGCGATAAACAGGGATGAGTCACCTGCGAGACCGACCTTTGAGCGCACACACACGTGAGTTCAGAATGTGTGTGTTGCCCTCTAACTGCTTCTTTGCATCTGCAGCATGTGGACAGGAAAGTGTATGTTCTTCCAGATTTTCTTCTGCCTTTTATGTAAGCATGAATGATGGATGCTAACACAATCTGTGAAGTGTGTGTGTGAGTGTGTGAGTGTGTACAGGTGCATTCCCTCCCCTACCACCAGCACCCATCAGACTGGTGCACGCCCAGTTTAATGTAGCTCGGCAGCTTGGCTCCACTGGGCACTGAGAAACTTTCTGATGTCTCCTCCAGTACACCTGCCTCCCGACATGAATATTTATGAGAATGCATCAGGAAACCGAAGATGCTAATTATAATATGGTGCCGACTCAGCAAACCTGGTTTGCATTCCCACCTGCCATCCTCATCTTGGAAATCTTTTGCCTTGCCAGCTTGGAATCAGGAAGCATCATCCTGCTTCATAGCCATCAATATTTATAAACAAGCCAACAAACCGAGGAAAGTATTTATTATAATAGTGTGCTGGCCATTATACGGCTCCACTGCTTTACAGTAGCTTGTGTCCCCACCTGGCACCACATTCTGGAAATCCCTTTTCTTGCCGTTTTAAATTCCAGCAGCTAGCCTGGTCTGAAGATGAAACTTTACCCTGAAGAAAGTACAGTATGTTCCCTTGTAACTTTTTTGAAACTTTTTACTGGTCACTGGTGATGGATTCCATTTCAATTAGACAAAGAGAGAAGAAAGATTTTTTAAATCCTTAAGATGAACAAAGTCACACACCCTTCAAGAATTATCATATATATTCATGCCCTTAGACTCCGCAAAGATCAACTAAATGCTACCAGCTTGGCATGAAGTAATGGAGGACAAGGTACCGTTTTGATGCTCATGATATAGGAGAGCATTTTTAAAAAAGCACACACGTCAATTTATGCACACATACAGTAAGTAGCAGTAGCAGTTTCTGTGAATTTAGGTATACAAAACCACTGTCCTAGGTTTAAGATCAAAACTTTTCTGATTAGGTGTTATCAAAAGACAGTTTAAACAGTAAACTAATATACATAAATACTGGAAGTGAAGTACGAGGGTGACGTGACTATCGTAAGTTACGTAAAAGTTAGAAGAAAAACGAAGAAGATTCACAAAACGTGAGCCACGGAAGTTACATGCATATGAAAAAGAGGGAAAGAAGTTAAAATATGTTTGAGAGAAGAACCCTCATAAAACACAATGGATCCAGCCTCATATATGAAAAGCATAATGTCCTTTCTACGGGGTGAATCAGGCTGCCATGTACAGCAGATGGTAAGAATGCCAAAGGGAGACAACAAAGCTACTTACAAGGTTACATGAAGGCCAAGACAAAGTTCCCACTCCTTTGGTTGGTTTCTGCACCAATGCCAACTAGCTACTGTATCGTCCTGCGTATCGCTTTAATTCACATCTGCAGATAATCCACGCTTTGGGCTTGTTTACCCTCACAGATAACACATGCATGACCACACACATGCACAAACAGGACATGCATATGCAAGCTGTCAAACACTCTGCAATGCACGCAGCTCATCAGTATGACTGGGTTATTTATAGAAAAATAACAGGGCTTGCCGTGTTTTTATTCTTTTCCCTAAAGTATTGAATATTTTGTTGAAGCAAAAGTCCTTCACAAAGGAAGGAGGAACAGGGGCTTGTGGGAATGCTGTGTGAAGTACATCTGAGAGACAGATGGTGAGAATGCAAAAACGAAACAGGAGGAAGAATGATCAAATAGAAATGGATGCCCAAAGTTGTTTACTAATCCCTAATGTGGAAAAAAAAAACCTATAAAATATAAAAATCTGAAAAGTGCATATTAAAGGAAGTGAGTTTTAAAAGGTGTCAGGGTCTGACTCCCTTACTAACCCACAAGAGGCCCCGTGGAAACATTTGCATTTATATTTCAGGCTTTTGAGGGACTCTTATGAAGTGACACAGCAATAGCAGAATAAGCTTTACTTCACTATTTACATTACAAATTTAGGAAGAACTAAAAGTGCTGAAGAAGTGGGAAGTTAAAAGGGGTATGAGGGGGAGAGAAAGGGCCACAGAAAAATGTCAGAGGAAAGAAAACAAGAATGGCCTAGAACGGGAGAAACGAGTCCCAGGCTGCAAAGACAAAAATAAGTAATGTGGAAATTAGTAAAATAAAAACAGAATCTAAAATATTAATGAAGAGGCTTTATGAGGCAAAACATACCAGGCGTGTAGAACTGTTGTTTAGAGCATAATTAAGATTTTGATCATCTGTGAGAATTTAAAAACATCAGTCATACCCTCCATGTTACTAATGATGATGCCGTCACATTACCAAACTTTTAATTCACCAGGTGTTGCTGCTGTTGCTGAGGAAGGGAGAGGTGTGACTTTTTTTTGGGGGAGCCGTCGCCACACAAGAGCAGACTTCTTTACAAATTCATTAGCAACCTCTCTTGGCAGCTTTGTCACAGCTTGGCTATAAATGCTGCCTGCTGTTGTGTATATTTGGAAGTGAGCTGATGCTCACAGGTTTGTTGACTGGCTTTAAGAGGACAGGTAGCATGCACGTCTAACTTTTTACTTCGCCCAGCCGTCAGCTGTCAGTCCAAGCCCGAAGCTGTCAGTGTAATTTGTTGCTCAAGGACACTTAACAGGGTAAAACTCCAGGTAAATTTGTATGCCAGATTTGCCAGAGCATTAATGCTTATTTGCAGTCAGTTTGCCTTTTATTAAGTCAATTTTAGCCGCCTGAAATGGGATACATCTGTCAATAAAGTACTACTGCATCACCTTATGCCAATGCCAA
Organism: Serranus cabrilla; assembly: GCA_903364295.1. Classification (NCBI taxonomy): domain Eukaryota; kingdom Metazoa; phylum Chordata; class Actinopteri; order Perciformes; family Serranidae; genus Serranus; species Serranus cabrilla. The sequence goes on along the minus strand of CAFUXE010000310.1, from coordinate 1,787,081 downwards.
GATGTAAAGCTACCAAGGTTTTAGGCAGGAGTACTGATTTGGCATCAAATTTCAATTTTTTTTTTTTTAAACACATGACAGATCTCAGTTTGTTGCCAAATTAGATCAAATTCAAAGAACAGCAGTGATGTGATATTTTTGTTCAAACCAACATAATATAGTGCTGAGTGGATTATTGCATTTAAAGTGGCTGTCAAACTTTTTTTCTTTGCCAATAAAAGATTTGGTTTCTAACACAGCAGTGGAGATGCTGAATTGATTTTTTTGGAGAAAATTTGGGATATTTTGGAATCAATATAAGATCATTGGTGTCCGGCTGATATGGGATTTCTGAGGGGGGAAATTAAACAATAACCGATAACATAAATCTTTATTTTTACATTATTACGTATAATTATTCCTTATACAAACACTATTTTTGAACCACGCCAAGCAATGTGTATATATTGTGTAAAAAACAGCCCATATTGGACAGCATATACAGCGATACCGATATGGCTTTGATAGGCCAATAGCTGCCGATAATAGAAGATAGGACACTATATCTGTGATCCATACAAAAATAAAACTTTACAATGACCTCAGGACCTTGACGACACCTGATTACAGATTTATTTGTCTTCCAATAGCACTTCATTATGCGAAAAAGAGAAAAGAAAAATAATCTGCTTCCTTTTGGGGTTTTGGGGCTTGCACCACATGCCCATCTCTAATAAGTGATGACTGCTTGCTACTTTTTGGTATTCCTATCCATCTCTCAGAACAATAGCGAGAAGACAGACAGACAGATAGGGAGAGGATGGGAGTTGAAGGGAAAAGACAGAGACAGAGAGATACATAAAGAGACAGCGACAGGGGACTGAGTGACAAAGATCTTTGCCTGCAGCCTTACAGCTGGCAATCCTTCTCCCCGCTTTACAGCTCTATCCGCTTCTTAGGAAGCAGCAGATAATGATGGAGGATGAAATACCAGAGGAAGAGTATAAATGCTTCAGAGTGGCTGATGGACAGAGTGAACGTCAGTGCGTATACACACTCAGACACGAAGGGTACATAGCTTGACGAGATCTTTTTATATTATCAAGGGCATTGGTTTTGTCCATGCTAATGTCTTCCCAGATGAATCACGAGTCAAAGTGCTTTAATGTGAAAACTTCAATAACAACCTACACACCCAGACTGCAAACACAAACATATAATCAACGCCACTGCAATGTGCTGCACTGTAAAACATTCACAGACAATGCTGTCATGATTATGATGACATGACTAAAGAAAGGTGTGTGTTTCTATAAACCATTTTGTGTCTGGTAATGGAAACAAGATATAAGAGTATAATGATATATAATGCAGAGCCTGGTTAACTATCTGTTGTGTTATCTATAATAGGGCTGCAGCGAATACTTTAAAACTTCATTCATAATGCTGCACAGAATTTTTTCTTACTTTTTTTTTGCATTCATATTCATTCAGTCTTTATCAGGCAAAGAACCCGATTTGGCAACTTCGGCGGTAATCCAAAATGAGGCTATCACAGATAGTGACACCATGACATCTGACCAATCGGTATGATGATAATAATTATTATTATTGACCTTGACTTCCAACATAAAAATTAAAAACTAAAAAAAAAGAAATGCCACAAAAAAAAGGAAAATAATTCTTGTAATACAATCCAATAACACTCTATGGTTGAATTTTGGAATATACAAGAACTTCAATGTGAGCCATATAAAGGGCTACATCTAATATTTCTGCACCATTGCATAAATATTTCTTGAACTAACTAAACCTGACATGCTACTTTTAAAACACTGATCATTAAGAGGGTTGTAGACAGCTTCGGTAATGTATGTTGGACCCTAAGCAATGCTGAATTAAACAGACAGATCCGCCAATGCGGCCGCACCGCATTTATTAAATCAGCCCCCCACTTGTTAGACTGCATCTCGCTTTATCGAGTTTAACTATCACATTAAATTGCTGCTGTTTAGCTGGCCTGGCTGAAGCTGCGAGCCAGAAAAGTCAATAATGCAGATGAACTTGTACATTTTAGTGTTAGTGATCTAACAAGAGGGCAGGCCATGACAAATAAAAGATGTCAAACAAAAGCGCCATGCACCGCAGTGCAGATACCAACAAGCTGATATCAGATGATGCTCCTGTCTGAATGGATTCAGAATTTAGAGTTGGTAAATATGAATATCAAGAGTGTCAGCAGGCCAGGCCTCTCAAAAAACAGGAGCAGAACTAGTAAATTTCATCAAAACCCCAAACCCCAACAGCATTTTCCCCAAGCGTGGTGGTTCAAGAGGAGACGGAGAGAGAGCTGGTTCAGCTGACACAGCGACACGTCGACTGATGTGACAAGAAACAGACTCTTTGAGTGTCACACATACACAAACAACCCCACATGTTTCAAAGCACAGGCATGCTAGAAACCTACTGACACACGCACACAACACATGCAGTACAATTCCCCCCCGGGGGATTCAGGCAGATCAGAGGTCGCTGTGTCATCAGAGCTGAGTGTCAGACACAGAGAAAAGGAAATCTGCATACAGCGGGAAAAACTGAGATAAAGGGGAGAGAGGAGAAATATCACATGAAGTTAAAGATAGGAAACGTGAGAGACGACTTGCTCAGCACCATCAACAAGCCCCCCTGATAATGTGCTTATTTTCATGTTGCAGCTGAGAGCAAACAGAAGACGGAGAGGATGACAAGACTGCACGAGGAAGATTAAAAAAGACAGGACTGTGAGACTACAGGCAAACACCTCCAGATGTAGTCAAGTTAAGTGAGGAGCACAGTGGGGTGGACTGGCTTCTCTCCTGTTTCTTCAGGCACACTGAGGCATGACGCCGCAAGACGCACAATCCCTCTTGGAATTTCAATGACAGGAACTTCTCTAAGTGTCTTTCCCACACAAATCCTCTTACCCCATCTAACGAACATGCAATCTAGCAACTCACAAAAATCCTCCAACTCCTTCCCTCCTTTCCTCTTTGTTTCTCTTTCCCACTCTTTGCTCTAATGATCGTTCCATCAATCCATCCTTCTGCTAGTTCCCCTCTCCCACCTGGCCGCCCCTTCCTCCCCTTTCTGCCCCTCCAACCCCTTTCTCAACCTCTCTGAGCTCCTCTCAGCCTCTTTCCTCCCTGTCAGGGGCCATTAGTTCAGCCTGGCTGGTGATTCCCCCCAGCAGAAACCCCTCTAACCTCCCTCTGCTCCAGGGAGGAGGCTGTAACACCTTTTAAAAAGCAAAACATCCTTGGCTGGCCCACAACACACGCCGGTGCATTGCACAGGGCTGTTCTGTCTCGCACACTGCTGCTCTCTGTCTACGGCCATTTGTCTAACTCTGCCTCCATCACTCATGCATGAGCCGGCACAGAACTTTGAATGGAAGTGCAATTTTCATTCATTTCCAGTCACTGGACTCAGAATCCCACTAGTTACTAGACTCAGAATCTGTTTGCTACTTAATTATCACACAAAAAACAAATCAGTATAAAGGATTAAGCCTTTATTTTAAGTCAGAGCTTCAACATGCAGCATTTTTAACTTAAAGCCAAAGTTTTTTCTCATGTCCCAATCAAAACTTGCAAACAGACCAAATGATGTAAAGGGCTCGACAGTTAGCAGGTTGCCATTGGCAACTTTCTCAAATAAAAATATGGAAAGAAACCATATTTTCAGTTGCACTTTTTAAAGTTAGTGTTGAGTCCTGTATATATTTGACACAGTTTCCTGATATTATGTATACATTGTAGGGAGACACTTTTAGAAACACATAACTAATGTGTCCATGGTTATTGTCGATTCCCAGAGCTGTCAACATCATCAACACAAGCGTGATCATTATAGTGTGACCCACCATGAACTCAGACAGACAAATGTACATTGAAACAGGAGAAAATATCATACTCGACCAAATATAGCCTTACAGTGTGTGTGTGTGTGTGTGTGCGTGCGTGTTTGTGGTCATTAGTGTGCAGAGATAGTCCTGAGAGGTTGTGCTGGGTCGTGGTTGAAACTCCACCAGCAGCATAATGACATGACCTATTGATCTAGAGAGGATTGCAGGATGTTACTGACCTCTAGAGAGAGATAGCAGAACGAAGGTGGAGGAAGGGGGAGAGAGAGAGAGAGAGAGAGAGAGAGAGAGAGAGAGAGAGAGAGAGAGTCTGTAGCATGTGTGCATGTTTGTGTTTGTGACAGTTTTGTGAGTCACAGTCTGAAAAAGTTTGGTGTTTGGTGGCCAGACGACTGAACTTCATTAGTGCTCTTTGGAAAACATTCCACACAAGGTCCAGTTATCTGCATGGAGATGTTGAGCCATGTTCGTTAGCTTGTTATCATGCATGGGCATTTTTTCACTGTACATATAATCGCATAGTCTTGTTTGCATATGATATTAAAGCCTGATTTTTCTGATGAAAATTAGCTGTATATGTGTCTGCTAAATAGGCAGGAATCCAGGGTCTATTTCTTATGTTGTTAGCTCTGACTACCAGCTCTATTATTACTGTTATTACTATCTACTGAGCAGTGGTAGGTCAGTCTTCCCTGCGTCCCTTGACCCCAGAATCACTCACTACGTAGTCAAAAGGTTATGTATCATGCAGTTGTTGCTCCCTCATTCCAGCACCTCTATATCTTGCGCTGACAGTAGGTTGCTCCGTTGCTCCTTCCCCACCCTTTGCCAGCCTCAGTTTTTACCATGGGAGGCTGACATTTGGCGTGGAGGTTATGCGTTCCGATGCATGTGCATACAGCTATTGCAATTTGTGCTTGGGAGAAATGATACGAGCAGAATTTCAAGGTGTATTTAGCCTTTAAGGGATCACATAAGTCATTAGGAAGTATTGAGACTGGTCTCCCCTAAATAACGACCATATAGGGCGTTTATCGAGTCAGCTAAACATGACTTAGACTTTCCTCGCATGTGAAATCAAAATAAATTATTTTTTAGGTAACTTACCCTCGTAACTACTACACTAATTACAAACATTTATTCATTTTTAAACTATCCTTTATAACTTGAGACATCCTAGTCTGTACTGAACAGAGCTGTTTTTATATTGCAGCTTTGCATTATAGAAGTACTAGTAATGTACTGTAAGGAGTGTATTATGAACGTAATAGCTCTTGTGCAATTCTAATGTTTTGATGAGGATTTATTGCTAACTTATTTATTGAAATAGTATCATATTATTCTTTATTGTTCTAGCATTTTCCTTAAATAGGGAATATAATGTTCCTATAGTGAGAGATCTCTCCCTCGCTGCAACTGACAATCACTAAACTTTCTGCAGCTTATTGCACAATGATGTGACCCACATGCAAATGAGCTTATGGCGTAGTTTGCCCCCAACCCCTCGAAAAATCAAAGGGGAAAATGCTGCAACTGCTCCATCTTATTAACAACAAATTATACGTCTCTGATGGCGAGTGTGACACTAATGAACCAAAATTTGTCTGGAGTTGTGTGGGAGTATTTAATTCAGGCTGCTGCGATGCCTGTCGAATGACCTCTGAGGAGGAGCAGGAGCCTGAGTGCAAACGGCTGGCGGACTCTGATCAATAAGTGTGTTGTCTCAGCTAATTGAAGCCGACACTCATAATTGGGAGAGCCAACGGTTACACGTCTGCTGATACTGTTATTGATGAAAAGGCCGGCGGCGACACCATATACTCACTTTGATAGGAGGATGGTAACAGCAGTGCGCAGCGGTCGTTGCGTTTGATGAGGTCAATCGAGGTAAATTCCATTATCCCTTATTGATTTGCCTTATTATGGTAAATCTATACAAATTAGGGGAGGTAGAAAAAGAGATTCGGATGACTTACAGGATCTTAAAGGAAAAGATCACTGCTCAATATCACATTTTTTAACATTCATTGAAAACAAGTACGCGTTTGGATACCGTTATTGATCGCTACAGGCTGAGGGGGCTGTCAGGGTGGAAGGAGGAACAGTGAGTAAAGATGGATCCAGGCGAGGAGAGACAGAAAAGGATAGATAAAAGAGATGCATATGGCGGTGAAGAGATGGAAGGGGGGATAAAGGGGCAGAGACAGAAGATAAACAGATGCGTCTGTGGAGAGTTAGGCTAAGCCAGCGGCTGGTACACAGTGTTATGATAGAGTACAAAATAACACCTCCTGTCCCCTGCATTGCTTGCGTGTGTGTGTGTATTGCTCTCTTTCATCATCCATCTTTTTCTTTGGGTTAGTGTCTCTTTCCTTTCTCTTCTCCTCCGTCTGACTCCACCCCTTCTTGCCCAGAGAGCTTTGCTTCCTTTCTTTCGCTCCCTCCGGTAACACTTACATCTTATTACATCTTATACTGTAATAGCCTTTTTTATTGCCTCGACCTTAACAGACAAACTGCTGCGGTGCATTATTGATCAAAATAGGAAAGTTCATGTCAAGAGCTATTCAGGGGAAGAGCTGAAAATAATGATAAACTGAAATGAAATGAGTCCGGGAAGGTTTCGTGTTTGATGATTAGAGTTACATATATGACACAAGGTGTAAATTATCCATGCTGCCTTCAGGTTCGACACATCTCTAGCACCACCTTGCCCGTTTACAGTTTGATCTTGACATGTGAGGTGTAATCCCTCGACTGCGGGAAAGAAGTCTGCCTTTGGCACAACATGTTATTACATGGTGATCTTAGCACTGAGGGGGCCGTCTCATTGTAACCTCTGAGGGCTGCTATCTTTGGATTAACTAGACCTTTCCTAGTGTTTTATCTTCAGTCTTAATCTCGAGAGGTAAGTGCTCAAAATGTGATGTAAGCTTTTCAGAATTATATTTCTGACATAAACTTACAATGCTGTGTAAACACAATAAAGACAGCAAAGTAACACCATAAAAAGAACTTTAAATGGGTTGTAGACAATAGAGCCCCAACAAATACAACGGTTGACAGACAACATTGACTTTTTACAAAATACAATTCAAAAAAGAAAATATTGCTTGGATTTTGCTGAGAAATTCATAAATGGTGTCAGATATAATCTTTTATGTTTTTTTAAGTCAGCAATAGAAAATATAAATAACATGAATAGTAGTGATTATTTAACAATTTCTTTTATTTCTATTTATTCTTTATTTTCTCAGTTATCATTTATAGAATTGCCAGGCAATGTAATACATTGTATAATGTATGATAATGGAAAACCATTTTAAATATTATTTAATAAAGTTTTATGCTTGAGAAAGTGAGCAAATTTGTGGTGAAAAATTGGTGCACAAACCACAAAAAAAGAATTATACATTTTCGTTTCAGCTCAACAAATCAATACATTTGTTACCAGATTGGTCATCAATTAATATTTTCCTCTAAGTTCAGTATCGGCATCAGTTTCAAAAATCCCATATTAGTCAGGCCTCTAGTAGACAACTAAACAGATGAGACATTTGCCGACCATTTCAATAACAAATGACTAAAATACCTTCTTCAAAATCAAAAAGCATGTGTTGTTTTCTCTGACCGATCACAAAAAATTGCACTGATGTCAACATGGACAAAATGTCCCATTTGAACCCGAAACCAGGTTAAAATCAGTAAGTCTAACTTGTCTTTGGAAACACAAGGAGGAATTTCACACTAGAATGACTGTAACTTGCACTCACTTGATTTGGTTAAGTCAGAGTCATAATCTCTCATATTAGCTCAAGACTTCTAAATGCATTTTTGCACAGAGCAGAAATCGGGTACTGTCCTCTAAAGAACACAGCATTTATCACGACAGTATTGTATTCTGACAAACCTATCATTTCATGTGTTTTCCTGGCACACACAAGCCAAAAATTTGGTCAGTGGCCATTTGGGTGTCAAACATAATCAATGCTGCATTCTCACATCCTCTCTCAATGGTTTTGTGACAGAAAACCATTTGAACACTTTGTTCTTTCATTGTGCTGTAGATCCATTTACTCTTAAGTACATTACGTGACAGCGAGTTTTGCATTAAGTGCTAACGCAGCATTTCTTTTTTGTTTGTTACTCTGAAGTGAGGCTATTGTAAAGCCTTCCCTTCACTCTGTAGCTTTTCCTTTCAACCACCTCCCTTATCTCCCACCCCTCTTTTCTCATTACCTCCTCTTCCTCTCTATTCCTCACTTTCAAGAAGCCTTCCTCCTTTCCTTTAAACATTTCCCCAATCCTCTTGACCTCCCTAACTTTCCTTCCTGGTCTTTTGCTGTCAGACTTCTCCCATTTATTCCACTTTGCCCCCTCTGTTTTTCTTCCCCTGATATCTCTTACACTCCCTCTCTCTTCCAATATCTGTTCTAGCAGCATCTCTCTCCTCCACCAGCACTTCTATCCTTCCATCACTCATCTCCCCGAGAGCACAGCCACTGATGCCTGCCGCCACGCTGAGGAAAAAACACATTTTCTGTCATATTGCCATGTCAGTGAAATTTAGGAGCCGTGTGTGTGTGTTTGTGTGTGCGTGTGTCTCCGCTTCAAGGGTACTTTCATCATCAAATTCCATTTCCTTTGCAGACAAACACTTCTGCCGGCAGCCTGGCAGACAAGAGGGAATGAGAGAGCGAGAGTGTGT
>CAFUXE010000310.1:1760197-1770940 GCA_903364295.1 Serranus cabrilla | reverse complement strand
TGTGTGTGTGTGTGTGTGTGTGTGTGTGTGCGTGCGTCTGCGTCTGCGTCTTGCTGTGAATGTTTTCACTATGTCACCAAACAGGAAGGAGGAAGTTCCCTCCAGCAGCTTTTATATCATGTCTTCAGACAAAAAAACAGCACCATGGGCAGAAAATTCATACAATGCAGGAAGAGAGAGAGAGAGAGGGGAAGGAACGGGTAGATAGTCTGTCACCCGCTGGTTTCACTAAAGAATACCACCAATGCTAACAAGCCATTTTAGAGAGAAAAAAAATAGATTTGTTCCAAGAAAATGTGGAAAAACTCTGTGGGAAAAATTTTCAAAATGGGACAAAGACCTATTTCCTGTGGGCTCTCTCAGGAGTGGATGAGCATTCTGCTGAGACTCAGTCCCTGGACGAAAGGCTAAATTTTATTTCCACTGGGGATAAAAAAAAAAATAGGGTCATCTCCATTTTCTAAAAGCTATTGTATATTATGGTGTGTCCCACTGCAATAAGGGCAGGTGGGCGGCCTAGAACTCGATTTCGGGTTCTGCCTGTCCAGTCCGGTCCAGTCCAGTCAGGCGTACGAGCTGAAACTGATTGTTTTATGCAGACCATAGGAGCATGTTCTTTGCCTACAAACTTACATCTACGATCAAAGGCAAACATTCTACCTTTGATAAGATATAATGACGTTTTATGGCATTTCTAGAGAGGGAGAAGGTTTCAGTTTGCCTTAATTTCTGATGACGACATAATGTGCATTTTTATTTGCCGTCTTTCTTTTTCTTTCAATTGGACTAAAACAGAGCAACTAGAGCCTCTCATTCAGGGGATCTCTCAGTCTAATTATGTTTCACCAGGGAGCAGCTGCTGAGTCAAGTGTGACACCTGGTGGTCCCGTCTGGTGTTTGGCCTAATATTAAAACCGGTTTGAAAATATGTACAACAGCCTTAGGGTTTCAACTTAAAGTACTCTACTCTAACTTTTCTCTTTAGGAGAAAGTCTGCAAATGGAGGATTTCTCTGTAAGGAAAAGTGTTTTTCAACTGTATTTTTCAGGGTAAGGGTTAGGGTTTGCATCACATCCACACAATAACATCAGTTCAGACCAGAGGGCTGTGCTTTGATTGTTGACCACTGCAGGAGTTAAACTGAGCAGGCGTATGACATAAAGCGGCTGTTAAAATAGACTGATTTTCTCGCCCATATTTTCACCAGATGGTCTTCGCATTCAAGCTGTTACCACCTCATTACCGTAAATTGGTTTTATTTGAAAAAGTTCATTCACAAATTGGGTTGAAAAACACCCAGAATCCTATTTTGAGGGTTGAATGAGTCAATGAGAAAGCGAATGTCCGTGAACAGACTCTGTGGTCAGTATTGTATAGCATGATAGAATTTTAATGACTTTTTTCATGCATCCTTGAGCACCTCCGTGTCTGTTATCAGAGTTGTTACAGAGAACACCAAGATTTGTCTGTATTTCTAACTCGCAAATAAACAAGAGTTGAAATCAATCTGTAGGAGCAGAGAGACACAGGTGCATGCACACACGCACACACACACTTAGCTCATTTATATCTCTCTGTCAAAGTCCAAAATCCTACAAATCTGTATCCCTGCTACACACACGAGCACATCACCATCTCCCTGTGGCCAGTCACTATAGATTTCCAAGCACTTCCCATCTCAGATAACCAGACAATCAATGAGCTATGTTCAATCAGCCAAGCCCCAGCACCCGCTAGCTCAGTTGCAAGATGGGTATGTGTGTGGCTGTGTGAGTGGCAGAGTCATGAGATGTGAGTTTCTGTGTGTATGTGTTACCTGATAGGTGCTCTTAGGGCAGAGCTCCAGTCCTATATCTGATGTACGCCCGAGCTAATTGAGTGGCCTCCACACACACACACAAACACACATACACACAACGCACACACATACAAAGCTCACTACCCATTGCACACATGTACACTACAGCTAAGGTTTCTAATGTTCAAGAAGATATAGACACAGAAAAGTGAGGACCATATACATTAGATAATACACCTCACACATGCATATATAGAGAGATAGAGCAACCATACTGTCTCGGTCTTCTAACTATAATTGCTGTGTAATTTCTGCAGGATCTTTCTCACTAGTCTGTCTTACAGCCTCTAGTTTTGTTTTTCAGTGCTCTTGAAAAGTCTTGTAGATTGTAAATTAGGTTAATAAAAACTATTAATTAGGCTACAGTTTTGCTAGCTTGTCGGAGACTGTCTGAAGCACAACTGTAGCTACCAAGGAGTAGTTCGCTATGTCATAACGTTGGCTTTTTACTTCTTGCTTCTTTGTGAAGATTATCCTGCTGAACAAAATGCGTAAGCATAAGAAACATGTTTGCTACACAGCTTATTCTCTACAATGATCCAAAATTTTGGTTGGTCAAAGGTAAAAAAGGTAATTTCGCTTGCTCTCTATTGTCCCTCTTGGCTTCATTACAGTCAAAATGGCTGTGAAAATCACAAAAACAGTGAATAATGAAATGCATATGCTGCTCAAATGAGACCAAACCTTTCAATGGGTGCCAGTTTTTAGCCACAACAAAGGCCTGCTACAGACGAGTTAAAGGTTGTTTTTAGCAAATCTCTTTTTCTATTTGATGTCATGCAAGACTGCGTCCCTATCGACTGGTTAAGAGGAGTCAGGGGTCAGCAGTCGATGATGGTATAAACAGTCAACCACAGGGCATCCCTGGTAGAGCGTATACCCCTAAGACTGAGTCCTTTTCATAGAGGACTAGGTTCAAGTCCGGCCAATGGCCCTTTCCACTCTGCTGCTACGCTCAGGGAAGATAAAAGAGAGAGAGAGAGAAAGAGATGATACTAAACCTTTTTCTAAATGGTTTGGCACCACCTTTGTTGAGTGATCCTTTCACAATTCTGTACAAGTGACTGAGATACTCGCTCTTATTCAGTTTGATTAGGCATTAACAGCCACTCATTATGCACAGATCAAGGGAGAGAAAAGACGGCGTGGCAATGAACGGCTTAAGACTAAGTCAGCATTAGCAGCCATTGGCAAGGACTGTTGATGGAAGACTGTGCTGCATCAGCACTGATGGATATCAAACAAAAAGTAGAGAAAGCAGAAGTCACTCCTGCAACATCATCATTTAATTGCAACATCTAGAAGTATTTGATCATCCTAGCTAACTGCTAATAAGCCAATTGTGGTTGTTTCTGGTTTTCATATTCAGGTGTCTTATGTCCACAACATGCATTAATTTAGCTTCATAGGAAGTCCTTAGCACCACCAAAAGTACAAAGATGCCTGAATATGTGATAGTTTGTATCAGTTTGAGCCAGAGCACTGCTAAAAAAGTTGACCTAATCCTCCATGAAAACACTGCGCGTGGAGTCAAGCAAACAAAGGCCAGTAAATAATAGCAGGAGCTCTCATGTAATTGATTTAGAACTTAATTTGCCATACAATCTAATATGGTTCTGGGTGCAAATGTTAGCACAACCACTGCAAATGAATGTCTTTGAATCCATGCCAGAAGTTTATTTATGGTCAAAGAGATGAGGGTGGAAATAATTCTGATCGTAAAATCCAACTAGAGACAAAAGTTCAGACTCTGCTCAAAATTTACAAGTAAAATTACAGGAGGAACTGACACCGGTAGAAAAAACTGCAAGAAGATGTTAAATCTTGTCGTCTACATCAATCAAAGAGAAGAAATTGAGAGATTACTCTGTTCTCGCTGCAGAATTGAGTGACCTTCTCTTCTCCCATCAATCCATCACTTCTTATAAACAATCAATCACACCAAAAAAGCCATAAACACTCCCAAAATAATTATCTTACAGCCATTTAGTTCTTTGAACGAGAGATTAATACACCAACGTTCTGTGTTTTATACTGTATGTTTTATCCAAGCTATCAGGAACTTTATTTTTTTCAAAGACTTGATGGCTACATATACATCCATAAATTGGGAACATACATACATTTAGGTTTGGCATACTGAAGCTGCAATCGGCATACACTTTGCTATAATTTTCTTGGATCCCGTCTAACGTCAGTGATTGATTGAAAGACTTTTTTTTTAATCACAAACCCATCATGTTTCCTGTGAGCTCTGGCCAATTTCAATTTCCGGTGTAGGATACTGCAAAGCAAAGACAAAAGGAGAAAGCAAATACAACTGGGACATGAGCACACAAAGTAACTGTGTTTCAAAAATATATAGGCCCAAACAAGAAACTTTAAAACAAAGAAGTACTTCCACTTCTGATCCGTCAGCAACTTACTGAAAAGTTAAAAAACAACATAAAGTGCATTTGACGGACAGGAAGAGACAATTAGATTGGCTAAAACAGGTGGATGAATATATCCTCCTATATTATATACCTGTGGTGGGCAAACATAGACACAGAGTGAGAAAGGGAGTCAGAAAAGACAGAAATAGAGATTAATTCATTGAAAAATTGACAACTGAGGAGGCGCAGAGCAGATTGTGTCTTACGGATATATACGCAAACAAAATGAGCAAGGAAATATAAGGTATATTTTAAGAGTGTGGGCAGACACCAAGTCAGTGATGGACAGGAGGAATTTCCATTAAGACAGACAACATTAGTCAAAAAAAGTCACTTAACTTCCAGGCAGAAAACACAGGCTGACAGTTGACAGATCCCTCCTTTCAAAACACACACAGATTTACCGTCAGAGTCTGTCCTATCCTTCACTCACACACACATACACACACACACACACACATTTATACAGAGGAAGCACTCATGCACCCACACCTAGATCTCCTCAGAGGACCAAATGCACTTAGACAGGCTTGCTTAAACCTCTCACTTTTATTCTTAGGCTGTGGAAAATTGCGTAAAAATAACTTTTCTCCCCCCAATTTACACACACATGTACACACACAAATACACACACTCAATGGGGTGTAGCCAAACCAATTAAAGGCAAGCAGTTGTAAAGCGTATCAAAGACAGGAGACATTATTTATAGCTTCAAAGTCTTTTGTGACAATATGACTTCTGTTGGAGAGGAGTGCAGCTGCCTCCCCTTTCCCAAAGTATAGAGGCTCTCTTTTCAGCTCGGACTGTAGCAGGCTGTGGGACGTTTCAACAGAAGTGGCACTCAGTAATGCACACACACACACACACAATCAAAGAGATATAAAAGGAGAGAGAGATAGTGGTAGGAGAGGAAAGATAAAAGAGATAATAAACAAATGGAAAGGATAGATTAGTGAAGAGAATGTATGAGCAAGGAGAGTGAGAGGAGGCTGCAGGTACACCTACTGCAGAAATTAATTTAGGCTCAAACAAAGGATGCCGTTGTGTGCGAGTGGGGGGGTAAAAACTTCGTCCTTGACCCATCGGTCCTCAGCGAGTGATCGTCTGCTCTAAAATATCACAATTCCTTTTTGTTGCCTTGTGGGACGGTGTCTCTGTTTCCTTTTCTGGCTGGCCGCCTTCCCTTTACCCCTCTGTGTTCACACCGTTGTTAGATAAATCTTTATCTGCGCCAAGTGGTGTGAAGTGTCAGGAAACAAACAATACAAAGCCGCAGCAGGTACACATGCATTTGTATGCAGCGACGACCGTCTTTTGTGTTTTGGGCTAGTTTGCCATCCCTACAGGCACACTGCCACCTTCAGTGACAGGGAGAGAGAGAGATATAGTTGAACCAAAAAGGATTTTAGAAAGGCCACAGTATGGAATGAACAGAAAGTCTCTCTTGCATAAACACATTAGAGGGACTCAAATCCATAACTGTCAAGTGGAGGCTGGGTATCATTTACATTCTTCATACGAAGACATTATCTGAGTGTCTGTACCCAAAATGACACTTTTCTTCATATATTTTGAAATTTATACATGCATACATGAAATTTACTGGAAAATACTGTGACGTCATAATATCATGTGGGACGAGATCTCATCACACCCCAACTTGAAACACAAGCAGCTCAAGAAGAACAATGCCAAGAGAATTAATCTTTATAAAGGAATAAGTCATCAAGAAATTGAATATGAAGAAACAAGGCCAGCTCTGTCTGCCACTCAACTGATTCATACACACTTATTCAAGAACACACACACACACACAAACAAATGAGCTATATCCATGAAGTAAGCCTACAGATCCCATTTAATGCACTGGTAGATAAACCTTTCCACTTCCCATGGACTTGTGTGTGCATGTGTGTGTGTGTACACTAGTGATTAATCCAGTGTTACTAGTAGGAGGTGGTGATGCCCTGAGGCTCTTCTTTCCTCTGATGAGATCTTGACAGCTAAGGTTTATTCCCCTGCATCTCCCTCTCAATTTCCCTCCTTCACTGCTTTCCATTCCAGCTCCCTCATTGCTTCTTCTTTTCTCTCCTCCGACTTAATTGCTCTCCTTCTCTATTGCTCTCTGCGTTTCTTGTCGACCATTTTAGCACTCTTCTTCCCATCCTTTTCTCCTTCTTCTGGTCCTTAAACCCGCTCGTTGTCCGATTTAATCTCCCACCATCCTCACCCACACCTTCTCAATCTGCTCTTACTGCTGGTTGTGCACCTCAGGGTGCACCTTCAAGCCCTCTCAACGTTCTATTTTTCGCCTTCTATCCCTCTTTAAATCTTCCTCAACCTCCTCCTCCTACTCTCTCCATCTCATTGTCTGGCTCTCCCTCTCTGCAGGTGATTAGCAGTGTGGAGGTCAAAACATGTGAACCCTGTGAAATGAACAGCTTTACTGCTAACCCAGCAGTGGGCATGCAAGTATGCACACACACACACACGCTTACCATCATTAACATGACAGAAGCCGTGTTTCCATTAAAGTCGAGTTTTGAAGCAAAATTCTGAAATGTTGCATTAAATAAAACGTAAAAATATGTTTCCATCAACTGGTTAAGAACAAATTAACAAAGCTGCATAAATTAAATTTCATCAGCAGATGGCAGTGTACGGTGTTGCTGTTGGCTAATCCGTCTGTAAACAGCAGAAGAAGAAGAGGTTATGCAAGAAAGAAAACCGTAGAAGAAGAAGAGATTGCGAAAGAGATAAAACAACAACAAAAAGAGGTTGGTAATCTGACAACTTTGGCCAAACATGAGAGAAAGTGGAGAGAAGTCTTCAGGAAGTGGATTCAATTGGGCAACTTATAATTGTTCTTTCATTCCAGAGCGGAAATGGCTGATCAGTCATGCTAAAAAAAAGCATTTCCATCTCCCGTTGAGCTCATTACCAATTTTAACTAAAAAAAACCACCTCAAAAGAGCGTAAAAACGTCTATGCGTATTGTTAACTAATTTTGGTGTTTTGATCAAGATTTTCTCATGTGAATCTTCAAAATGTGCATAGAAAGTATCACCTGTTTGTGTGTGTGTGTGTGCATAGACAAATCCAATTAATCAAACAATCCCATGAACAAGTATATGAACCACAAATAGCTTGTCCAGCCAACAGGTGTCCGGCTGTTCTACTAATTCACCATGATGTCCCACAGTGACATTAGAGCCTGTTCGCTCATGCTCCAGCTGGATGTATGAATCCATCATGTCTTCTGATGTGACATTTTAAAAGGTCACATTTAAGGTGTTGATAAATTTATACAGCCTGGGAGCTGAATGCAGCGTGGATAGTTCAAAGCATGCACACTCAACTGTGACCAACTAATTTTTGGTAATTCTGGGACCAGAGGCCCGAGCACAGCATGGGATAGGATGGGGAGGACCATATTATGGCTGTATTGATTGGGATACAGGGCTGCACTGATTCGTCTCAAGCTTTGAAGCTTCATTCATAACGCTGACATTCAAATTCTAAATAGACATTCAAATACTGCAGAAAGTTGATTTAACATAAAGTATACTTATTTCATCTGATTGCTCACTTTGGTGAAGGATTTTTTTTTTTTTTTAGGTTGTTGAAGTCATTCAATAGTAGACATTGGAAGCTTCTTTTGAAAACCTCAATAGAAGCTTCTCATGCTAAGAAATGATGGCACAGTCCAATAGGTATCAGTATTGTTTCACAACGTCTTCTCTTTATTCTGTCACACTTAATATATACAACAGTTGTGACATGAGTATTTTTTCATATTGCGCCTTTGATTCTTTTATATTTCTGTCTTATTCAAATCTTTATCTGAAGTCAATGGACAATGAAATGTTCTACACAACCGTGTCACTTCAAATCATTTTTCTTTTATGCTCCATGCTAACGCAGACATCTGCATAAAATTATGTCTCTCTTGGAAAACAGGCATTCATGAAAACCTGTAAAAGCCTTGATTCTAGCATTATTACAACAAATTGAAAAAGAAGAAGCTGCAAGTATTTGTGAAGAAAAATCTGAAAGTAGTTGCATTTTGTTTATGAATCTCTCTATTCAAGGTAACCTAGCATTTACTCTAATGTTTTTTTTATTACCTTTTCTTGGGGTGATATTATAAGACTTTTGGTGTCTCAATTTCCATCGTTTGACTGTTCCTAAAATCAAGGTGAGTTCCTTTAATGACAGACCAAACAGTGAAGATTCAGAGTGCAGTTTACAAATTTCATCTTATTTGCTTGATTTATCTCTGTGGGTGGGTGAAAGCCTTAAACTGTGTGCACTGTAAAACAGATTTGTTCAAACACTCCTCTGCCTCGCACTCACTTACAGTACACACCAAGTCCAGATTTCAACCGTGCATAATTAATGAAATCTTCACTTTGTCCACTTTTTTGTCATTCACTCTCTCCCACACGCGTCACTTTCTTTCACTCCATCACATACGCAGACATCACCGCACAGCACATGTGTACGTGTGTGTGGGAGACATATTTCTGCATGTTTACGGATGATAGCAGATGCAGAACCTAAGAAGGATGTGTGTGTGTGTGTGTGTGTGTTCACGTGTATTTCTATCCC
This sequence comes from Serranus cabrilla, assembly GCA_903364295.1. NCBI lineage: Eukaryota > Metazoa > Chordata > Actinopteri > Perciformes > Serranidae > Serranus > Serranus cabrilla. The sequence continues at coordinate 1,762,036 of CAFUXE010000310.1, read as the reverse complement.
TCTTTCTGACAGGATAACACAGAAACAAACACACTTACATCAGCTCTCACCTCTGCCTTGCACAGCTGCATAAATATGAAGTGTAGATTGGATGCAAGCAGCTCTCAAATCTCAAGTAACAATTGCAGAATGCAAAAACACACACACACACACACACACACACACACACACACCCTCTGAATCTATAAAAAAGCTTTCCAGGGGCAACCTGGAGAGGGAGGTGCTGGAGTTTGACTATGGCTGCCAAAGTGCCCTTTATATATATATACACATGACATTCATAAGTGTTTATTTATGTCCGTGTCAACCATAAAATCCCTCTCGTACGCCCAAATGTCCCTCTAATGCGCCCAGCAACCCTCTGGTTATCCAAATGCCACTTTGTTCAGATATAACCCTAAACAGGATTGTGGTCGAGGTGCCCTTCACCTCATCTCATTACCTCCCCAAGCATCCTTTTCCTCTCTCCTTTCCCTCCTGTCCTCGCTCTCCACATATTTCTTGCTTTTCCCCATTTCAAATTTATTAACTATGACAAAAGGAAGGAACACAAAAAGCCGTCACTGTCACTCACACGCGCGCAAACGCACTGAATGGAAAAAAAACCTACATATATCTCTGAGAGCGGGCACTCTCATTTGCCAAAAACAAGAAGTGGAAGACGGGTGAGGGGAGAGAGACGCAGAGAAAATGTGAGATATAGATGACGACAGGCGGGGAGAAAATGAAGAGGAAGAAATAAAATTTTTATTTCTTGTTCTTCCAAAATGAATTTCAAGGCTCATCTGCTCTGGGTGATGTTGGCATTCACAGCCTAACAGCCCCAGATAAATACAGACTCAGCTCTGAGAGGAGGACAACCAGCCATCATCTGTTATATGGACAGAGACAGACAGAGAGAGAGGGGAGGGGAAGATGGACTAAAGAGAGAAGAGGAGAGAAATGGGGAGGAGAGGGGAAAGAAAATGAATTAAGGGGGAAAGGAAGTGAGTGAATGACTGCATAGAGTGTGAGACAGGGAAGTAGGAGAGAACAGCTACCAGCTAAACCAGCGTTTTTTTATTCTCTCAAAACTCAAGCACATCAAGCACCTTGTGCTTACTGTCACAATAAAACCACTAAGGCTATGTCCTTGCCACGGCAGACACGGGTTCAAGTCTGGCCCGAGGTCTCTTTGCCACATGTCTGCCCCTTCTCTCCCCCCTCTGTCTCTGTCTTATAGGCTGAAAAATGCCCCAAAAAACGATCTTTAAAAAAGAAAACTCCCCTCACATTAAACTAATTCACCCAGAATAATGCAGACCTTTTGTCATGTTTTTAGACGGTTAGACATTGAAATACAAAGACAGAGATGACTTAACCTACATCTTATTTTCCACTCTTTTAACCTCTTTGATTTCAATCGTTTCTGCCTCCTCGGTGCCTCCTCCTTCCTATTATCTCATAAGGGTTCATATCAGACTCGGATGGTTTCTAACAGAGGCAGAAGTTAAAGTTTATCGCTCAATCTACTTACCCCTCTAAAGCTTAAGTACAATGTCTGGGGCAACAATAAAGATAGAACGAAGACACTGAGAGCTGATAGGACTCAATTGCCTGAAGGTTGCAGTCTCAATGCCACACTGATTTAGGAGTTAGTGAAGCGGGCATGTGTGTTAAAATCTGTATGAGAGCGAAAACAGCAACATTGCGGGCCAATGTCAAATTCCGTGTGTGTGCGCATGTGTCTGTAGATGCCTGCCAGTTGTACTTGCACATCTGATGTTAAAAGCCTGTTCTTGGATTGGACAATATAACCATCGCTGACTGATAGAAGAAGGGTGCGTGTGTGTGTGTGTG
>CAFUXE010000310.1:1711088-1755033 GCA_903364295.1 Serranus cabrilla | reverse complement strand
TGTGTGTGTGTGTGTGTGTGTGTGTGTGTAAGAGAGTGTGTGCACGCGCACCGCAGCAGTGTAAATCTAATTTCCATTTCCATAATGGCACCTCCAACTGCTCCTGTTCCCTCTCAGTGTCTCGCTCTCACACACACACACGTACAGATATATGACAGCACACACATATATTCTCCCCCAAAGAGTGAAAACCCATTCAAACATCCTCACTCTCGTAAAGTGCGTTGTTCAATATCACATATACACAAAAAGCACCTACAGTCCCAAAATGCACACAACATGAGGGAAAAGCAGAACAGATTTCTCCCTTTTTGTTTTGTTGTTCAGCTGTATGGCTGCTATGACTATTGCCTACTTCTATACCCAGTGAACTCAGGGCAACCCTGTATGGAATTCATTTACAGCCATGTTTCTGGACTTGGTTGGTAAATATATATATACTTAGTACTTCTGAGATGGATGGATCTGGCCTTGAGAGGCCCCATAATGCATCTGTTATGGTATATATGTCAATAAAAATGTAATTTTTAGTATAAAAAGCACTCCTATACATGTTTCTTGTTGTGTCTATGGAAGCATAGATAATCTCCCCACACAGTCTTTCTCTTGTTTTCCCTTCTGGGCTAATAGCAAGCATCACTCCATCGAAACACCCTGTTGTTTACAACAACTATGTGGTTTAAAAAACTGTTAACTCTTCACTTAATGGACTTAGTCCATTAGAAGCACAATAGACATACAGATCCACATGCTCAGACAGTGCTTAAACACAGCCTCACTTACCGGGCAGGAACATTAGGTAAGTAGTGAGGAGGTTTGTCCATTATGAGGAGACAACAAGATGCACAGCTTTGCAGGACGGTTAAAGTTAAACTACAACAGCAACATTTTTTACGCTAGGGTTAGGGTTATGGACAATGCAATCTTTGGTTAAAAACTTTATTTTGGACGTTTTATATGGATGTAGGTTGGATATTAATTAAAGTTTTTTATATATATTTTCAGCCATTGGCATGTGCAGGTCAGGGTCTAGTAATGAAATAGAAAGAATATAAAAGAAATGAATAAAAACTTGAGCCTCGCAGCAAGAGGAACATTCATTCTCCCTTTACTAGCCGACTTGCTGCCCCAATGGGATGCACGAGAGTTCAGAGCATGCTGGGCCTTTCAATACAAGCCTTCATGATGTTTTTAAATAGGAGACTTTGACATTGAGCAGTACCTTGAAATCCCCAAAGGAGAATTTTTTTTAGATTAGTATAATAGCTTCTTGACTTGACAATTTTCACAGCTGTTTATAAACATTAAGGAATGCTACATACATAAAGAGATTTTGTTTTCACCTTTAAAATAAATCATGTTTAGCTGACAGCATTCACAGCATGCAGAACAGTCATGTGAAGGAAATAGAAACACACGGAAATATACCTGACAGTTATGGTGTTAAATAAAAAAAAAAATCAAAGCCTTCTCTGTTTTTTATTAGCTTTAACTTTGTCTTTACTTTTAACTGTGTTTGCATTATGTGCTTTATTGTTATGTGCATATCCCAGCAACTTTCTCACAGAATGATGAGCTTGGATGTACCCTGAGCTCTAGATTTAAAATAGCTGTGATTTTATCACATCATGATTGTTGCTTTTTGTCTCCATCTGCAGTATTCCTGACACAAAACAGAAAAAAAAAAATCACTGGGAAACTTTTTTTTTTTCAAAATGACAGCCAGGACTTGTTGGTTTAGATTACAGGATGAACTATTAAACATAAGTGTGGTGAAGATTCTGGAGCAAAAGGTTTCACACTTCTCTCTAAAACCATCCCAGAAACGGCAACAAAACAGAACAGTGTTTGCACAGTGTGTGTCTGTCTCCCTGCCCGGGTGTGCATCTCACTGAGTGCATGTGCGCGAAACTCATATTTGCGTGCAGAAAGCTTGGCAGGTGTCCAGCTCCACTTGGATGGAGCTCAGTGAAAGAAAGAAGGGAAAGACTTGTCTTGTCTTAGCGGTTAAATCCCCTCTGAGACGGCGAGTGAAACGCGCTCAGAGTTTTATGTATTGTTGCGAAGCTGCTTTTTTATGGAGTTAAGCAGTGGTAAGCACCCCCGAGGGATTTCTCAATCGCCTCACCAACAGGTATTATGATGCACGAGCTGAGGTTCACCGACAGACCTTCAGAAGGAGCTGCGTCGTCTGTTTCAACAGGATTAGACGATCACCATTAAACTAAATTATGTGGAAAATTTGTTTGAAAACCAAGATAAATTAGATCAGTTTTACTTCTGGATCTACACATTGTGTGCAAATTCAGTTATTAGCATAAATATATCTTTATTCCTATTTAATAAATAGTAGCATATTTACTTTTTAATCATCATTCCATATGGTATGCTGCAACTAAGACAAAAAGAGAGCATTGGGAGTTTCTTACTAAAATACTTGTATATTTTTAACCCAACATCTTCTGCGTTTTTTCCCTGTCTCTGCTAATAAGAGTTAGTCAATGGTATGATGTTTCTATAGGATATAAACATCACGCTGTAGCAGAAATAACTTCTGCCCGTGTTAAACCAGAACTTCATTTATTATTGGCATCACTCTACAGGACTTTTCACACCTGTCAGTGAGCTCATACACACCCCTAGATAACGTTTGGAAGATTTCCTAACACCACAGACTAGATCATCCAAAATAGAAATGTTCTGCAACAGATAAATGTTTTCTTATATACCCAAGTGCAATGCCAAATATTAAGATTGTTGCAAAAAAAAACACTATGATCATTAATATGTGATGATGGTATGATATTTATACATTTTTATTGATTGATTGATTTTTTTATTATTTTGAATTTACTTATTAGAGTTTTGCTTAATTTTGTTGTCCGCCAATCATTTGTATTTATTTATTTATGGCCCTTCTGTCATTTTAGATGCTCAATCATATGATTTTGTCAATCATGTTTTGTCTTTATCTGTATGTTTTGATATTTTACGTTTATTATAAAAAAGAAGCAAACTCCACCCTGTTTAGATAACTCTGTGAATGATGCTTCACAATAAAGATATTTGAAAAAAACATTTAAAGTAAACAATGCCCAAATACTGCTTTAATCCTATAGAAAACAACAAAAAGGTCAGATGTCATTTATTTCCTTCATTCTCCTACTGCAGTTTGAGAACCACTTCAAACCTAAAAAAAAAGTTAGCAAAAAGCTTCCAAAAAGGCACACAACCAAAATAGTTTAGGAGGTCTATTTTGTTATTTATGACCAAGTAGTTGATGACGTGGCGATCTGTATTTCAGACTTCAAAGCACTAAAGTAAAAGCTTGCAAGGAGTGTGTGCAAACAGCGAGAGTCCACCAGCAGATTCCCAGAGGGGGACTTGTGACGGGGGAAAATCTAAAAGGTAGTGAAGCAACTCTTGAGCATATTGTTTGGCCTCAGAAGATTTCAGTCATGCCGCACACAGTGATTGGAGCAATTTGATGGTCACATTTTTTGCTTTGAACAACACATCTGAGCTCTGTGTGGGTTTAATCTATACTCTTTTGAACTGGAGTAAAAGGCTAAGAGTTGCTTGAGAAACATCACAGCTTTGTTTGGCTGAAATGTGAGACTTATTAAAAAAGTGTAAAAGATACAGTTGAGTTTCTTTGGTAATCAACAAACAGCCCTAAAGTCACCCGGGCAGATGTAAAAGGTTTTACTTTTAGGCTGTGTGCGTGTGAAAGCGAGAGAGAGCAGGTGTTTAGCAGGGAGTCGTCCCTGTGAATGATGCTGTTTGAAGGTCAAGGCTGGCTGGCTAAAGGAGAGGCTGAAGAACAAGAGGGATTTGAAAAGAACAATCACACCAGGAAATACTCGTATTTAATACTGGGCAACAGGTGGGGCGTCAGTACCTTAGTGGTTTCAATAGTGAGCTTGTGATCAAAATGTCACCGGTCCAGAGTCTCACAGCAGCTGCGAGCATGCGGCTTAAAAGGAAATGATGTCACAGAATATCAGAGAAAGTTCAGAGAAAGACAAGGAGGCGAACGGAAGTCAACCTGACAGGAGCGAGATAACCCAGAATTACAAACAAGTCCTGCTGAGCAAGGCACTAAAATCCCAGCTTAGTCAAAATAAAACTCTGCTGCTTTACAGCCACTTTGATGTTGAACTTTACATTAAAAAAACACACCCGTTGCTGATCATGAAGAGAGCCGGAGGCGGCAAATGGGATTACAGTGGTACCCATCTATTCATATGTGCAGTCTACATGAAAAGGCAAATAATCCTCAGTGCTGACGTGCCTTTCTCAAGTCTCATATCAGTACACAGCTACGCTAACAAACTGAGCAAATTGATATTGGTCCAGTGCACTGATGCTGACTATGAGTCTTTAGCCAGCTCCCCTGCTTCGCTGCCAGCGTGGTTCATGCTCTCACTCCTCACCTTTAATCCGTATCATTAATTACTGATATTTACATCGTCCTCGTTGCTTAACTTTGGCGAGCAGCGGGGTGTGATTTTCACAATTTGTGGGAGGAATTACAGCGGGGAACGCTCTGCTCGTTTCACACCAGGTTCATTTGCAGATCAGCTGTTATTTATGCAAATGCTGTTAATTATGGTAAAAGCACTTATTAACAGGTGTGATAACTGTTTTACAGCATCATTTTCAAATTGTTGGGAGTTATTTTAATAACGTTATCTTTTCTTTCTTTTTTTTCCTGGGCCTGAGCAGATTGGAAGCTGTTTGTTTCCTGCAATTATATGTGTCTTTGTTATAGTTTGATTGGCGGTCTGTTGCAGCTGTTATTCTCTGTCTGTTTGTGGTTAGTCATTTTCTCCATTAGTCTCTCTCTCTCTGTCTGTTTCCCACTTAGTTACTGTGCTTCTGTTTCTGTATTCATGAAGCCACTGATCTGTATGTTACTCATGTTTACAACAATGAATGTCTGTGTGCATTTTGAAGACTCGCATGAGAAAAGCTTGGTGGAAACACTCAAATATTCAGTCCAATGTTTTTTCTCTCTGGAGCAATCTCTACTTCTTCTCCTGTTTACTGACAGGTTACCCTACAGTAATGCATAACACTGCCATCTTCTGACCAAAGTACAATCAAGCAGCTTTGTTCAGTTGATGGAAACCTTTCAAATTTGCATTTTCTTTAATGCAATATTTGCAAAAATGTGCTTCAAAATTTGCTGAAACTTTAATTGAAACACAACTACTGCCTGTCTTTTCCTCTTTCCTCTCCATACCTGCCTCTCTGCAGCCCTCCTTACCTCTGCTCCTCTGCACACAACCAAATGTGAACCAATAATCATATAGTAATTAATTACATAAGGTCATATGAAGCAGCTAAAAGCTCATTTGGAACTATCATTTGTTTTTTTATTTGATCCACAATCACTGCTGTGAGATTCTCCAACTTAATGGTCGACACAAGGGAAGGTTGCCTGTACTTTGTGTCTCTGGTTTGGATATTAAAGGTCTTTAGCTCATTTAATTCAAATTAGAAAACAAATCACAATATCACAAGCAGGTGTTTGTTGTTTTTGCTAATTCATCCCAGCAGACAACTAGATTCTGTGGTTTAGATTGCATGGATTAACTGTCTTAGTTGACAGAAGGCATATTTATGGGCGTAATATTTTGTATTGTCAAAACTGCATAATCATTCATGTAAATTGCTGATTAATCACCAGCTCAACATTAAGCAATTAGGCCCATAAAACCGTCTTCAGTGGAGCGACTGCAGGACGTTTTTGTGCAGCTGAAGCAAAGCACGGACTACATGGAGAGGAAGCACTTTTTGTCCCTGTGTTCCCGTCTTCGTGCTCCCTGACAGACGAGGGGAAGCACATCAAAGCTTTTCTAAATGTCATCCTAATTATCACAGACGTCGCGTTGAAATATCAAAAATACACCAAAATACCAAAGCCGCAAGGTTGCTCTCATCATGAAACCCCTCAAATCTATCTTCAGCTCACAAAGCCCCATCAGAACTGGAGAAGAGTCAACGGCAAGTCAGGCTGTGTGTGTGATTCACCGTGAGTCACATCTGACAGACAGCGGAGATAACCAAAAGTAAACTTCGCTGGCTTTCAAGAATAAAATACTTCTAGGACAATTGGCACTAGCACTATTAGTGAAAATACCAACACAATTATCATGACGCGGATTGCTTTTAAAGCATTCCCATACAGCTACCAGGACTAACTCTACCGGCGCCATAACTATAGGCTTTTCTTTCATCCGTCAGCTCTAACACCTGATTCAAAACACAGGAATCCAACCTGCTTTCACCCTCTAATTGGCCAACAAATGTGAAACCACTATGGCTCTTCCCTGCAGGTTTTTTTCACTTAATCTGCCTAATTAGACCTCTTCTCAGTACTGTGTGTACAGACAGACTGAAGCTCTGAACCTTTGTGTTAGCTTGCATATTGTGGCACAGACCTTTGCAGATGGCGCATGAGATACAAACTTGCTGAGAATTGTTATACACCATATTGTGGAGTCAAATTTTCCCATAGTGCATTGAGCAGTCGTCACTAACTTAGTGTTTACGAGCAAAGAAGACAAAATTAGAGTACTGCCAGAAGGCGGTTATGACCAGAACAAAATAGTTTTTGTCCATATGTTCGTTTGCTTTTCATCCCCCAGTGATAAACTGTATAGTCGTGCTCTACATATAGATTTTGACACGCCTTAGCACAAAATGCACAGCATGCAACCACATTAGCACATTTAATTATTTAGTTAACAAGGATCTGCACCTCCTGTGAAGGTTTGCACATTTGCAGAGCTTTAAGGGACATTTAATGTACCGGAGCCATCATTAATGTTTCACCCATGTCTTTTTTACTATGGAAGGTCAAAAGTGCAAAAAGGTCTATTACCTGCAAAATGCAAGAAACTGGCTTGTTTATCAGGATTAACTTCAACAAAACAAGAATTACACGCAACAAGGAGAAAAATGCATATGGGTTCCCAACTCGAACATTAAGTGTTTTGTGCTATTAATATTTTTGAATGCAAAATCCTCATCAACATGAACATAATACATAATAATTTAGCATTTAATTCCCTGTGATCTGTCTGCTGAGAACATGGAAGTGATACTTTCTTTAACTGTATAAACAGACAAATTTGAGTCATTTAAAGTCATTTATTAACTTTCTGCTGCTGAGTGCCGACCTCGATCCTATGGGGCACAGCTGTGCCACGCTCTGGCTCAGCTTATTCTGTTAATGCCACAACACAACAGTTTTTTCCCGGCTTTCCCATTATTATATTTCTCAGAAGCAGGAAACAGTTCGGATGTGTATTCCCGGGAATCCTGTTTTGCCTGGACTAAACCCTCATCTGCACTGCTGTAGATGTGTTCCACAAAATATGAACTGTCAGAGCAGGAATAATGAGGCAGAAATGTAAACTTTTGGGTCGAGAGTGCAAAAAGTCAGCTACAAAACTGTTGGATTGTGATGCTTGAGCAGTTCGGATGTGGGTTTGAAAAGAGACAGCCTCATTTAAAGCAACAGGGAAGGAGGATTAGAGATATTTTTTTTTTATTTCAGGGTCTTCTATTCCTTTATGCATGTCTGCTACAACTGATATAGGTCTAAATAACAGTAAATTTCATTTATAAAACTAATGTGAACATACATAAAGTAATAGCACTGTGTAACTGGCTGCTCTACACAGTGAAATGCACCGCCTGTTAGCACAATATCTGACCTTTTTTCACAGTGTGGAGGCAGGAAAGCAAACTGGATTTAAATAGCTTCTGTTGGATTCACTAATGACAAAACTGCACACATGTGCACATGCACAGAGCTCAGGTTGAGCTGTACTCAATAAGAGAGGCAGAGAGAGATAGCAGAGTCACATCTCTCACAGTGAGCATGTCAGCCACCCTCCAATGTCCATTACCAAGAAGGATGTGTGTGTTTGGGAGGCAAAGGAAAGAGTCCATGAAGCTAATAAATAGTCTAAAGTCTTCACCACACCTGTTCCTGTTCTCTCCTTTTACTCCCTCTCTCTCTTTAGGTTTCACTCACTTCCCCGCCCCTTTTATTTTACTCCTCCTTCCCTCCAGCGCTCTATTACCACAGCTCCACACAAAAGAAGCCAATCATTTGGGGAGGTGGAAAGAGACAGAGAGAGAGAGAGAGAGAGAGAGAGAGAGAGAGAGAGAGGGAGGCAGGGAGATGAAAAGGGTGAAAAAGTGAGAGAAAATGAAAAGAGAGGGGTTGAGGACTGAGAGGAGTATTAAGTTTGGGGAGGAAAAGAGGGAGCGAGGGATGTCAAAGAGAGACAGAGAAAAGAGGGAGGGGAAGAGGTGATGAAATAGCGAGACAGAGAAGAAAGGGAGCCCTGGAGAGAAGGAGGGAGGGAGATGAAGGGATGCAGGGTGTGGAGGTGAAGCTACATCTAGGGGTGGAGAGAAATAAAATGAGGGCTTGATGGAGAGAGGTGAGAGGTCGCGCTATCCTCTCCTCTGTCTGAGCTGTGATTATTCCATAATACACATCTCTGTGTCTCCATCTCTTACTCTCATTCCATCATTTCACTCTCCTTCTTTTTTTTTTTTGTCCTCAATGATCTACCATCGCCTGTCGTCTTTTATCCTCATCTTCTGTTCTGTTTCTCTCCCTTTCCTCCCCGTGTCCTCTCTCGCTTCTATCCCCCTTTTCCCTTTTCTCTCACTCATCCGCGATGCATAATTCAAGCTGAGATTCCAGCATGACGGGCGTGGCCATTAAAAATACATGGGGACGCTGCGCCGAGGCCGTTTAGTGCTGCCTTACCTCGGAGGAGGAGCGCTACCGGCGAGGGCAGGGAGGGCACAGAGAAGGGGGGGCAAAGGAGAAGGAGGAAGAAGAGAGAGGCGGGGGGGAGGAGGGTGAGGAAGCTGGAGAAGAAGAGCAAAAGCCGATAGGTTTGAGTAAAAAGGGGAGTAAAGGTGCAGTCATATCACACTGTCATTCTGCTAATACTTGCCTCATCTTTCATTCACTTTAATAAGCCTGTAACAAACAAATTCAAGCATGTACTTCCTGTTTCAGTCCAACTGCACTGCATTACTCTCACAGACTTGTAATATTAATTTATTGCCCAGATTGGAGCCATAACATTTCTGTGATCTCTTATAATCTCTAATAAGTTGTCACTTTGAGTCTTATCAGATAGAAAAAACACTTCTAACACCATGAGACTTAAAGTTCTTAAAGTTATCAAAACAGCACTTATTTGATCATCTGTCTCAAGAAGTGAGAGGTAAGCAGTTGGATTACCCCATTTATGTTACGTTACCCATCAGGAATGTGCCAACACAGCGTTTCCCTGGATACTGTTGCTGTGCCTTGTGGCAAAAAAAGTTGAGTCCGATTTAACAGTTTCGCAGAACAACTCTGCGTTTTTTGGACGAAGCCCCCCCGCATTGGCAACACACTGTGTGAAGCAATTGGTCTAACTGAAATGAATGAGGAAGCCATTTTTCCACACAGCGCCAGCGTTGGTCTGAACGCGGCCTTAGGGAAGATGGAAGCAGGAGGGAGGTAGAGCGGTGAGGAGGAGAGAAAATGGGAGGATTTGGGGAGAGAAGAGGAGTAGAGACTATTCTTGGCAGGCAATGAATGCGGATTAAAGGAGGAAAAAAAGAAAGAAATGTTTTCCGTCTCTCTCCTCCTTGACCTCCAGCTTAGGGGGGTAATTGGCAAAACCCTGCAAGTAATGCACTCCCGCTCTCCCCCTGTCATCCTCCCTTCCCTCTCGCAAACACACACACAAACACACATGCTAATACTCCCAACTCTGAGCAACTCGCGCGGAAAACCCAGCCCAACACACACCATAAAGAACAAACCACTATGCCATAAATAAGCTGCTTTTTCCCATTTTATTCCTTATGCCAATCAATAAATCAATTATATCGATCACTTCCGTTAAACAAATATAGGGGATGGAAATGGTGCGTGTGTGAAAAAAGAGAAAATGAGAGAGTCATATGAGGCGTATGTCATGTTCTATATAAATCTTCAAAGGAGGACATCTATTTTAAACACACACACACACACACACATGTGCATGCATACATCCTGCCAAAGCCCCCTTAAAGATTTTGCATTTTTGCGGGGCTTCCTGCTAATGTTCTTTCCATGTCTTCTCGCCCTGCTTTCATAAATAATATGCTGCTGCTATTAACATGGTCCGAGAAGGCTGCAGGAGATGGAGAGCGGGCGCAAGAGAGAGAGCAGCAGCAGCAGCAGAAGAAGAAGAAGAAAGAAAGATTGAGGCATGCCAAGAGCAGGAAGGCAGGAATGTAAACGCCAAACACTTAACCTCCTTTTTCCTTCTTCCTCCCACCTGTTCTCTCTGATCTAATGTAACATCGCTGGAAGATGTAAAAACACCTCCCGCAGCCCGTCTTTCTCCCTCGAGTCCTCCGCTGCTCTTTTACTGAACTCTTTTCCTCTGACGATTACCGTTTTACTGCCTTCTATCTACTTATCTATCACCTTTACTGCCCTGCTTCTTTCCATCTATCACTTTTTACTGGCCTCATCTTCCCCTTTTTAGGGGATGGAGACGAAGCAGGGGTAAAAGAAGAAAATAAAGTTAAAAAAAAAAAAGGATATGGATAAGACGAAACATAATGACACTGCAGTCGAGTGAAAACAGATTAAGAGGTGAAGCAGAATATAAAAACAGGAGAAGAGAAGCAGGGAAATAAAATCCAGCTATTTTCTCTCCATAGCTTCTTTTAACAATTTAGCCATTTCTAATTTTGGAAAGAATCCCTTTCCCTTCTTGAAGCCACTTCACCCCCCCTGTGAGGTTCCCCCGTCTCATTTCCTCTCATCTGTCCTACTTTCACTCACATTTATGAAAAGTAATGTATATTGGAATACGTTTTCAACTCCTTTAACTATTTGGGATGTTCTTGTTTTAACTTTTTAAAGTCTTATAGAGCCTCGACATTGGAAATGCTGCTTGAAAGATGAGGCAGATTTAATGAAGCGCTTGTGTCTTTTTCTTCCACTCCGGAGTATTAAAAATGGATCCAAATGCTGCGTTTTTTCCACGCGGTCTTCCCGTCTACGCCCCAGTAAAGAGACTTGAGAAATAATCTATGAATCATCATTCAATTTTAAAGAATTTCTAAGAGAAACAGTTTGAACTTTAATGAGCAATGTCTCCACCCATGTGGCTCCGCAGCAGCACGGTGCTGAACTTATCACCCAAGTGTTCATTCTGTCACTTTACAGGAGCAAACACTAGTAATGCAAAGATCGTTTAGCAACCACCCAGATCGAATACAGCGACACCAGCAGGCAAACCAATCAGATCATTTGTGTAACAAAAGCAGATTAAAAAGCAGCCGTCCAGCACAGATTGGTTTTGTTGTTATTCCAACAATAACAAATGCTGAAACAAACAACAAGAGCATTTGGTCTCTTTCAAAAACAGACAAACACATTTTGCAGACACAACAGCAAGTCAATACACTTGGACTGGAGGCCTGCTTTCCCTTTTAAAACAATTTCCATAGCAATTTTCAGCCTGCCGCCAAATTTCACACCTGTACAGCAGCATAATCCCCTGTGCATGAGCGGGGCTATTCTACCAGGACTGAAGGATGACCCAAATACTTATGCAAGATGTAACACACAGCAAGTTAAGGTGAACAGGGAATTCTTTTTAACTTATAGATATTATCATGAAACTTCACTTAAGTTTTAAGTTTTCTGAAATGTTATGTTAAGATATGCAAATGAACTCCACAATTTTCATATATTTCCAGGACATAAAGCTGAACATTGGATAAAGCAAAAATTTCAAATTATTTGACTTTGGTGCTATATTAGATTCAAAGTTTTTTTGATGATTCCATTCATCATGTTTATATGAAAGATTAATAGACAAATACCTCTGTAAAAACCTTATGGCTCAGAGTACAAGAAAAAAAATCATTTTGAGCAAAACTATTGAATCTAATTCATAGCAACAGCAATATAGAACATCTAAAACAGTTCATATTGTGCAGGAGAGTGGGAGCTTTCTGACAGTGCCTGTGATTAAGAGGTTTAGACTATGTCAGCGGTAATAAATGCTGCAAATCTACAGGTACAAATGGATCAAATATATTAAACCTGAGTGTTTGTTTTGAATGTTTTCTTTCCAGTATTCTGAAAGATGACATGTTATGGGATTAAAAAAACTGCCCACTACCTCAAAATTGACAAGTGCTTGAAAAAAAAAGTTTCAAACACCTCAAAATTCAAAATGATTCAAAGCCCTGCAGACGGTGCGAGCTAACGTTAATTTAAAACACGTCACCTTCAGCAACGAGACAAACGAGGCACAATATTGTGTATTTGAACACAATAACATAAACAAAACTGCACAGCAATTAGTTATTACACATAAACAGCCACAGAAAGACGTGTTACCACCAGGGAAGAAACAGCGACATACATTCCCCGTTAATTTATAAACAAAGTGTATTTGACTCACGGTTTTTCACGTAGAAGTTGACTCTCCTTTCTGTCACGGCGATGAAGAATTAGTTTGACGTTATATCCAATATACAGCATTCAGCAGCGTCCAACGGCATTTGTTGCAAAACTTATGCTAATTTTGTTTCCTTGTTGCCACAAACTGTTGCCGCTTGCTAGCCGTACATGTATAACATCACCGTGCAAGTTAACCACCAACCTGGCAACACTTGCAAACTACCGTAAGCAGACGTTACGTTCTGTTACAGTTAAACTAACGTTCAGTTATGTTGTTAACTTCCCCCGGGGCTGTGGGACACGTTCTACAATCCACTTTAACGTTTATTTTCCAAAGACGTCGGTAGTAAAGTTGTGACATGGCGGCACGCGCCATAAATCTTTATTTCCCTCCACCTGGCTCACCTGTAGGAGGAAGATGCGTGCCTTGGATGCGCGAGAGCACACTAAAGCCCCGCCTCCACCGGAAGGGTAAACAATCCATCGCTCCCCATTGACTTTCTGTTGAATAAAGGAGCATCTTTGACCATTCTGTCTGTTGGCAAACAACAGAAAACTATCTAAAACCATAGTAGTTATGGCCACCCATGGCTATAACTACTTGTCCTCTATGGGTATGTGGGAATGTTGTGACGGAGCTCAAGGAATTTGAAAACTTTTTTTTTTTTTTTTAAAGAATTGGATTAGAAAAGTCTAAATAGTAAATGTAATGTCTTAATGGTAGCAAAAAGTAGCAAATAATAATAATAATAATAATAAACAGCTCAAATAGTAAATAATCTATATAAGTAATGATAAATGACTGAAAGACTTAAATAAACATAATAAATAGTAGTAAAGACTAACCTAAACACTGACAGGATCATTGTATAAAAAATACCATAACAACATGGAAAAATATGGTAAAAAAATATGTTGAATAGTGGAAAATAATATTGGGTTAATAATACATTCAGATTAACACAATTGGAACCTGGGCCAAGACAACAAACTAATTTACTGTAATAAAACAAATACAATAAAAGACACTTCGTGACAAAATCCACACTGAAATATTACTTGTAAAACAATCTGCAGTCGACTTAATTTGCATGAAAGCAACCACTTAGTACGAGCAGGCATCAATTTTACTTCACGAAATGGCGAATATCTCATTTTAAAGTGTAACTCCTCGGCTCTAGAAACAAGTTTCCACACGGCGACTTCTCCCTCAATTTAATTTTCTCTCCCTGTCGAGTTCATTTATTTCAAATGAGAGAATCCATTACAGCCGCATCATTCCAATGCAGATACACTGTCTTCCCAAAGCAAGTGGTGAAATCATGCATGCTGAAAACATTTCATCAGGGAGCCAAACTTACAACATAAATTCATGTTGGAATGACAAGTTGAGTTGCATCCAAGTGTTTGAACCCTGGTATCCTTTCATAGGGCTGGGAACACTGTTTTGCATGATGATGAAGTCTTTAATATGCACACTATGATACACAGGAAGCACAGAGAAATAAAAGCCAAAAAAAAATGTGAAAACAATTTGTTTTTTCAGTCAGTGATCATCTACATTTTGTGCTGTAGCCAAGAGCCCTTCCTCACAGCGGACATGTTGCTTGTGAAATAAATGTGACTAATAGCACTAATCATGGCTGCATTTCATGTGAGCGTGCCAGGGTCCCGGTATTGTGCACGCTGGCTCGCTGGCACAGCTTCACACCTAAACTACCATGGGTGTTGGCTGAGTGGCTACCACTGGCATCTCATACAACCCCGAATCCCAGCAGAGTTGAATGGAGTTTGCTAATTATCCCCATGTTAACATGAGCTCCCTTTGCACCCCAAAAACCATGATGCATGTTGGGTAGCAGGAATATTTCTGACTGGAGTTGATCCGCGCCCCAGGCGCCGCAAACATGGCTGCCAACTTCTCCTGCATAGTTATGATGGATCAAAGTGGAGGAGCTGTTACGGGACAAAAATGAGCAGCAGAAACTTGGCAAAAAAGGGGAAAACACAGGTGTAACTACTAACGTTAATGACGGTTCATTTAGGGAATTCATTCATTTTAATATTCTATAAAAACAAATATAATCAAATGTGTCTGCGTCGTCGAGCTGTAATGTGTAACACATATATAATTATCTCTACGATCACAGCAGAGAACTTAGTTAAACTTTAAATTAGATTCCTTTTTCAACCCTGTGGGTACACGTGTTGATGGTCGTAGTTTACAGTGAAAAAAAATCCTCTTTCTTATAGGAAATGCATGAAACATTGACAGAAAAGTTAATGACAAACTACATGCATTTTTCTGTTTTTCAAATCAATAAAATTTTCCACCCTTAAAGTAACCCTTTACATGGTCTATTGTGCCTCAGATGATCTAGTACCTATTAGTTACACTGTATATGTTTAACCTGCACCCCAAAAAACATGATGCATGTTGGGTGGGAATATTTCTGACTGGAGTTGATCAGCGCCCCGGGCACTGCACCATGGCTGCCAACTTCTCCTGCATAGTTATGATGGATCAAAGTGGAGAAAATGAGCAGCAGAATATTGGTTTCAAAAAAGGGAAAACACAGGTGTAACTAGTTTTATTTAGGGGATTCATTCATTTAACATTATACCTGTGCAAAAGATCTCTTTAATATTATGAGCTACAGCTGTTTTTCTTTTATGACAAGTCAAAAGGGTCTGCGACGTCCAGCTGTAATGTGTGAATCTGTTGCTTATGTATAATGGCTTCACTTATCCCTTATCTGCGCTTCTATTCAGCCACAAACCTGATGAAAGGAAGAGAGAGAGAGAGAGAGCCTCATCCCACTTTAATGCACTCTGCACACTGGTCCTCTCCGTACACACACATGCAGATAACACTCACCGACACTATCTCTTTTACTCTTTCTATCTCCCTCGCAAACACACACATTCAATTAATGCCTTTCAGGAAACACACATACACACACAAACACACATTCACGGTCAAGTGGACACAAATAAATCCACACATTAACACAGTCAGCAGTTTCATTAAACACATATATAATGACCTTCACATTCTCATCAGAGAACTTGATTAAACTTTAAATTAGATACCCTTTGCAACCCTGTGCGTACACATGTGTTTCTAAATTGGGATTATAATTTTGCCTCTGGTTTGTCTCTGTGCACCCAAATGTTCCCTGCTGCAAAAGGACATCGATCGGCAAGGTTTAGAGTGAAAGAAAGCTCCTTTACTAATAGGGAATTCGTGAAAAATGAAGAAAAGAACTCAATATGTGCCACTGCATGACCCCTCCAAGTAAATAGCTGTTTTTATTTTTTTATCATTTTTATTATTGGGTTGTTTACCAAATGTTCTACTCTTAAAAACAGTTACCATTTACATGGTCTATAGTCACTTTGATTGTCTGATACCTGTCACTTATAATGTATATGTTTAACCTGTACTTATTTCACATCATATTCTTCATATATATCGTGTTTGCTTTGAATTGTTCTACTTTTTTTAGTTCTAGCAGCAATCTTCAGAAAACTGACAATACAGAAGTGCCAAAAAACTGCAGTTCCTCAAATGGCCACTTGAAGCTGGCTCCAAAAGTGAGTCAATCTCCATAAACCTCCATGTTAAAATGCCCACATTTACAGCAGAAATAAACAGCCTGGTAAAACCAACAGTTTGCTCTACAGTTACATTATATTAGTGCTTAAAGTTGTGCATAATTACGGATGTGGCTGCTTTGAGTGACAGGCAGGTGCTGTCACAGATGGCATGCTGAAACAACCTGTTTTTATCCTCGTCTGTATCCAGCGTCTATGAATACAGGGCGTTTTTGTTGCACTGATTGTAAAGCCCTTTGAAGACACATTTGTAATTTGTGGTTTGGGGCTATAAAATTGACATGACTCATCGCTGGAATAATGCTCAGCTTCACACTGACACATTCACAAGCATGTTAATACCTGGAAAAACCCATTTTCAAACCCAGTTCAAAGGATTTGCACCATTCAGCTGCTAACAAATCCAATTTAGTCCGTGTTCACACATTACATATGACTTTTGTAAATGAATCATCTCCAGGCAACACTCAACAAATGAAAGTAATAAATAATTTCAGAAGGACAATTAGGTCTCCCTTCATTAACCATGTGCTCATTAAGGCCGCCTTCGTTAGTCGAGGTTGGCTGACCGCGTCCTGCCCGTCTGCAGCGGCCGCGATGTTTCCCCGCTTCAGGAACGCTTCACAAGTTGACACAAAAAACGGGAGACTCACTCTTGTCCTAATGAGTTTTCCTGCTTGCTGTTCAGTGTGCTCTGTGGCTTCATTATCATCAACCTCTTAATGCGTAATGTCTCCATGAGAGAAATCAACACCACATCATTACACTCTGGAGGATAGCCAAGCTCTCCTGCTCACTTTGGCTTTTTGGCTTTTTATCTTTCTCTTGTGTCTTTATCCTTCTGTCTTATTTTCTTCTACATCTGTCTCTCATTAAATCCTTTCTCTTTTGCCCCGTCTCACTCCGTCCTTCTGCTTCTTCCTCGCAGCGTCTCCTTCACACTCTGTCCCCTCTCTGCCCGTCATTACTCCATCAACAGTCTGCAGGATTAGGGAAAAGACTAATGCCAAACTCTGCCTGACCTTGAGAATAATAGCAAATCTGTCATGAATTGCGTCTGAATTGGCACCAGAACAAAATAACCCGCCTTTTCCCGTTAATTGCATTTTAATGCAGCTGTTGTCATTCCTGTGAAGCTGAACGCCAAATTGATTTGTAATTCAGAGGGTGTTGCTGTGCCTGAAAAGGAGATTGTTCTAGTGCGGCTTTTAAGCGCGCAAAAGCTCCCAGCCTGCTGTACGTTCCAAGGGTTTGAGCAAACATTTGCTCGCGCTAATTTGCTTAACAGCACAAAGTGTGTGATTTCATTTACACGTGCACTTGTGCGCATCGTTTGGAGACACGCAGCGCACACAGAAAAGGATGTATTTTATATGTTTATGCTGTATGTTCGTTCTCTCCGCGCGCCTCCTGGGAGTGCGGACGTTCATGTCACACATTGTATCATGCAGGAATCCACCTCAAACAACAGCGAGAGCACTACTCAGGAAAGCAATCATTGCGGTGGTAATACACAGGCAGATGAATATATCAGCAATATCGCACAGTGCAGCAGTTAATTCCCCAGACAGACGGAGTAGAAAGGAAGCATCGGCTAAATTATGGGAGCAATTGGAAAGGCTCATGTGTAGCTATTCTTCCTCTTACATGCGTTCCCATATGGATGTACACATGTGCATATGTAAGACGTGCTGTGTCGAGATGCAAAGCTTGAGTAACAGTGCACACAGCAGCTCATGCACAATGAGAGAGCGTGGGAAAGAGACGTGACCTTGGCCTTGGAACACACAATTTATAAAAACACCACCAGCAGAGATGGATAATAAATTGTCTCCTCAAAGGAAACAAGTGTGTGTGTGTGTGAGTGAGTGTGTTTGCATGTGTTTGAAAGCCTCAAGCAGAATCAAGTGGAACTGACGCTGATTGAGTGAAGGGTAGAGAATTCCAGCGTGTTTGTGTGTGTGTTGTGGGTGTGTAATAATAGCAGTGTTTCCTAAATTCCCCCAGGCAAAGTGATCCCATTTGCTCTCTCACCAGGGGGACAGCCACCACTTATCAATTTATGAATTGAATTTCATTCTCAGCTCCCAACACACAGCGTGCCAGTGTCACTGAGTAAATGGCGCCCTTCACTTCATTGTAAGATAGTGAGGACTTCATGGTTAAAAGAGCAAAGAGCCACGCACACACACACACACTCACAGAGTCCATTAGCGATAGATGTGAAGGCACTCACTGCTCCGGAGAAAAAGTACAAGTTTTCATAGTGTGTGTGTAATTGATAGAGTTAGCCGATGGTATTTTGTGTGTTTTTTTGGTTTTCCACTGCAAACGTTGGGTTAAAATCATTTAGCTATAGCTGAGATTTGCCTCGAGAGGTGACCAAGAGTCTCCGGGGTCAGCCGATCCATAATGCTGCTGTAATTACCAACCATGCACAAACACAATCGATATCCGAGGATGAAGCAGTTACTCTTTGCGGAAGAGTGGTTACAGAGAAAAATAAAGAGGAAAAATAAGAGCGAGGCTTTTTATTTATGTATTATTTAGGAGAAGAGGAGGGGCAGCAACTTGGAAATAAGTCAGTGTCCTTCATATTAAACCTAAAGCAATTTGTGAAACCCCGTAGCACCACGTATCTATGACTCATGAGCATCCTTATTAGCTTAATTCCCCAAGGAATGCAAGAACAATGCACAGTCACACTGCAAACAAAACAGTGTCTTATATGAGCTGCAGGTCCAGCTGCTGTGCCACACAGCCGCGCTGCATGCTGCAAGTTTAACTATTTAAATGATACTTACACTTTATTACAGCTCTTATTTTTGGAGTTTTAGCACTCATTACTATAAGTGATAATGCGATCATCAAAGTATGCCAGATGAACACCAAATGACTTTTTAAGCGATTCATGGTTGCAGTTTCCAATAAAAGGAATAAAGTCATGAGAGTTTTTCTAGAGTTTCGATGCACTCCAATGAATCGTCATAAAAAATGAAGTCAGTCTTTCTCTCATCTTGACAATCCAGAAAATCTAAATGTTGAAAGCGGAAATAGTGAACTCCAATGACGTGAAACTTGTCAACAACCAAACAACCCTCCAGCTACAATACATAGAACGACACATTTGCTTCGGTTTTGCCACTTTCTTCTGCTTACATGCATAGCGGCTTTTCAAAATAAAATTCTACTGTCACAGGAAACAGGAAACTTTTGGCAATAAAACAACTTGACTATGGTAAAGGCTTAAAAACAACTACTTCTGCACTTAACTACTGGACACAGTAATGCTGGTCGACCCATGCTGCTCCTCTCCCTCCCAACCTGAGCAGACCTTCATGCCATTTATATAACATCATTTACTCTATAAGTCTAATATTGCTGCAGAGAAAACTAGATAGACTGTATAGACAAGGAGGAGACTCCATGAAAGAAGCACCACAAGTCAGGAAACTCCCGTCTTAAACGCTGTGATCCATACATTTCCCTTTAATGTAGTGTTGAAATTGCCAGCTTAGCGTGTTTAGATGACCCCCGTTTGCTCTGTTCTTTTTATATGCTAAATTCCTTTTGGTATTTCCTCTGAAATATGCTGGCCTGGTTTTCCCCACGAGGATTAACAAAGTTTCGTCTTATTATATCTTATGTCATCCCCACTCTCCACCGCGCATCATCCCACAAAGCAGGAACGGTTACAGATAATCTTCAAAAGAGGAACCAGTAACAAAAGAAACAGCAACAACTTTTGTTCGACTTGATTTCTCTGTGATTGTCAGCATGTGGTTCCCTTGGCGGCTAAGCGCGGTGATAAAAAAAAGAAAATAGCGGTTGTTTTTTTTGCTGAGGATTTGGATGTGAACATTTTCACACAATCTGCTGTTTGAATCTCTTTTGTATGCTGCTAGATTTAAACACACACACACACACACACACACACACATACTCTCAGTTAGCTTTCTGAGCCCCTTGTGTTGAGTGGGCGACTAGCTGTGACTGGCACTGTCAGATTAGCCCAGTTAAAAAAGACATATGTTTATTGCAGCATGTTTGTGTGTGTGTGTGTGTGTGTGTGTGTCCTCCATACTATTTTCAGACTGTGACACATGCTGCATTATTCATGTTAAACCATGCAGAGAAAGATACAGTCTTGTGTCATATAATACCTCAGCCTAGGGGCTCTGGATGGTATCATCACACATACACACACACACACACACACACACACACACAGAAAGATACTTAAGAATTACTTAAGACTCCCACACACGTGTCCAAAAACAATAGCTTACCCAAACATACTGCTGGACACACACAGGATTCACTCCCACACTGACATGCAACACACACGCGTGTACGCAGACACACACAAGGCACTAAATCGTATTAGGCAAATGAGAACGAGGCAGTGCGGAGCCAGAAAAGCGCTCTGTTCGAGTGCTGTTGCTGTGACAGATCCTGGCATAAATCATGTTTAGTTGTTGTTGCTGCTTAATATGCAAATCTTCCATTCAAAGCACGAACTGGTTGTTAACAAGTACGTTCAAACACACACACACACACGATCCCACTCTCACACACGTATTGCACGGGGTTTCCAGCAGGATAAGGGATGTGTGTGGCTGCACACACACACTTGCTGTGAAAGTGCGTGGGATAGATGTGGATGTGAAATGCCATGGGCATCATTACTGGACTCATATTTCATAATCATACGGCTATCCATCAGCCCTGTTCAGCTAATGATGACAACGCCGACACACACTCCAAAAAACACACACACACACACACCTATAGAGATACAAGTATTCTCTGTCACAGATATGAGAGCTTCTGCAAGGACAAACAAAGAGCGGCACAAAGGGAGGAAACACTGTCGCATGCATACACATGAGCACTCGTAAGGATGCTCAATTAGGCCCACACATTTTCTAGAAAACACACTAACACAAAGAGATGTCCTATTGGGTGACACACACACACACACGCTCGAATGTACGCTGCTGTGAATGAAGTGGCTGTTGACAGATTTCAGCAGTAATTGATACCCGTGTTTGGCAGCCATTTTTATTTGGCTCAACCACAAGCCAGGAATGATCTAAGCTGTGCCGCACGCACACACACACACACACACACACACACACACACATGCAAAGCCCTTCTTTTCAAGCATCACTTGACACATCTTGACACACATACTGTGCACACAAACATCTGAACACACACAGGAGATAAAATCACACTTTAGGCTTCTAGAGGCAAATGCACAGGCAAAAAAAAAAAAAATTAAAATCCCGCCCGTTCGAGGAGGAAGTCGCAGTGCTGCCGCTTGTGGAAACTCCAGGAAGACTGACTACATTTTAATTGGTTGTCATCATTGAACGTTATCTCACCAGCGATGATGAGTGAGGGGGGAAAGGGTGCATGCACGGAAGCGCACAAAAGAGGAAAGAAAACTCACCTTAAACAGGCGCAGGATGTTGGCCACCATGATGGACACAGAGCTGGCCGCCGCTCCGATCACCCCTACGATTTTATCCGGCTTGGTGAAGATCGGAGGGTCTCCGTTAGCGCAGCGGACGTCCGAGCCGTCCCTCTCTATCAACGCCTGCACAAAAGTCAGGGACTGCTCCAGAGCGTACGTGTCCCTGGAGCAGGTATCCAAGATCCGGGCCCCCAGCGTGATGTTGGGCAGCAGCTCCGGGTCCTTGTTGATCAGGTCGATAGCGAACATCATGGCCTCCAAGCGATGGATGCCCTTTTCCTTTTTCAGCTCGCCGCAAGGGGTGCCGCGGTCTCCCCGCGAGTGCACGGGAAATAATCCTCCGAGGATGATGTCCCCGTCCAGTCGGATGGAGTGGGCATACTCGGGCGCCGCCTGGGGGTCTATTGGGATTCGCTGAGGGGAGGCGACTGGAAGCAGCCAGGTGTAGGAAGTAGCCACGAGCAGGAGGACGACAGAGGGAGGAGAGAAAGTCGGATTCCACAGTGGTTCCATGATTGAACAAACGATTACCAAACCAGAGCCGAGGTGGTCTTAAACAGGGCTTTTGGAGGGGTATTCCAAAAACTGAGGGTTTTATTCGGGGAGTATTAAAAAGTAGAGCCTCCCTATTGGTCAAAACAGGAGGGGTAGAGGACCCCGGGGGTGGAGCTAGCCGAGCCCCATGAGCGAATCATATTCCAGAATCGACTGTGTGATAAAGAGAGCTGTAGTGTAGAAACGTTGGCAGCCGTGTAGTGAAAATGTAGTCGGGGAGTTGAGCCTGTAATCCACAAGTCACATCTTCAGTAGAGCCTGTTGAAGAGAGACAGGGAGAGGATGTCTAAGTACCAGAGTGATGTGAACATCAAGCTGCTGCAGGGAAGAACGGTCCACCTGACAAACATGTGTAAACCACCTCAAGGAAGAGGCAAAAATGCAGTCAGGCATACCAAAAACAAGTCAAAAATACACACCTGCACACGCTCACATGGGTATACTCTTTCTGGCAGACCTGTCAAAATTTGCACTGGCATTCTATAATTGAAAACCCAAAGTCTGTCAGTTTGTAATCACATCTACACACACACACACACACACACATGCACGCACTCGTCTCTTGGCATATCGATGAGTGGAACAGCTGTTAAAATGACAGCAGAGAACCTTGGCGAGCTCCTCGGGGCTATTCGCACGGAGGCGCCGACTACCTGCTGCAG
Source organism: Serranus cabrilla (assembly GCA_903364295.1). Lineage (NCBI taxonomy): Eukaryota > Metazoa > Chordata > Actinopteri > Perciformes > Serranidae > Serranus > Serranus cabrilla. Next base: position 1,732,205 of record CAFUXE010000310.1, on the reverse strand, counting down.
CGGAGGTGAGGAAGAGCAGGAGAGAGATGAACAGAGAGGTAAGAGGGAGGGAGGGAGATGGGGGGAGGGACGAGGGAGGAGAGACAGAAAGGGAAACCGTGTGAGACAGTGTGAGAGAAACAGAGACAGCAGCGAAAAGACAGAGAGCGTGCCTCGGAGCAAGTGTGTTGCATCATTCAAACACCTGCTGTTTCTGCTGCAGCTAAATGAACACATTACATCCAGCGCGCGCGCACACACACACACACACACACACAGACAGCCTGAAATCACAACAGGTAGATTGAATGTTGAATGTTCCTCACATTAACAGTATTAAATGTTGATGCAGGCAGGTTGCAGCTCTATCCCTGGCAGTAATAATGCTACGCTCTTCCCTCTGAGCTGCACATTAAGCAGCCGTATCCTTGAAAAAGTGCTATAAGTCGGTCTGGGCCGGGACTGAAAATTGGTTGTGACAAACCGGTTGGTTGCTACATGATACGAGTGCTAATGTGCTTTCATTAGCTGAGGCCCTGGGGATTTATTTTCTCATTTGCCTCTCGTGATCCAAAAATCTCTGATTTTATTTCTTTTTTTTGCATGGAGACGGTTTAGAGTGAGAAAAGCAATTTGTAATGTAATCCAACTGTTGTTTTTTTCCCTTTTTTGTCTTTTTTAGGTCATTATATTGCTTGCAAAGGGATATTTAGCTCTTTGTAAAGATGTAATGCTCTGAGAAATTAAAAATCTGAACGAAGGTAGTGCTAGCGTCAACATTTATTTCATTACATCATCCAGGCCATCAGTCTGAAACACGGCACTTTAATCTAGGTGTCCTGCTTCCCTCAATACCCTTTACTACTGAGGAGGCACAATTTATTTAGCCTACTAATTAGCCTAGAATTTCATTCCATTCCCTCTCTCATGATCCAAAATCTCTGATTTCATTTAATTTCTTTCTTTTTTTTTTGCATGGAGACGGTTTAGAGTGAGAAAAGCAATTTGTAATGTCATCTAGCTGTTGTTTTTTCCCCCTTTTTTTGCTTGCAAAATGGATATTTAGCTCTTCATAACGATTTAATGCTCCTAGAAATTAAAAGCTTATGCCAACATTTATTTCATTACATCATTTCCAAACATTGAGGCCATCACTAGCCTACTAATTAGCCTCCTATTTCATTCCATTGCCCATCTTCTGCTGTTTCCCAACCTAGGGGTCCCAACCCACACAAGGGGTCACCAAAGTGTCATGGGGGGTCCTGATGCCTATGCTATTTTAAGTTGTGTAAGACAACATTTTCTTTATTTTTCACTAAAATATGAACATATTCCCAGGAAATAACCTGCTCAAGATTCATTTAAATAAAAAAAAACGTGGTTAATTTTATCATTCATGAGTTGTTTTGCACTGTTATTGTCTTGCATTGAATATAAAATAAAACATCCATAAAATATCCCACATTAAATAGTGCAACATATGTATGTTAATATGAACCTTGGCTATATTAAGGCTCCATATCAACCAGGCAAAGCTGGTAACTGCCCCGGGGCCCGAGACCCAAGGGGCCCCAAAGACACCAGGTTCACCTTTAGCAATTCATTGGTGGTGCTCTAATATGATCATTATAATAAATGCTGTATGCCTCCCTGCAGAACATTATTAACTTAAATGCTGGCCTTAAGGCAGCGCCTGCATTATATCTTTATCTGGAGGGTGGAGGGGGTCAGTAGAGGCCTCTGGCTCGTTTTCGCCCCGGGGCCCAGTAGCGGGTTAATCCGGCCCTGACTTTATCATGCTACATGCTTACCGTCGAAGCATTCCTTCGCAATTCTACCAACAAACTCTTACCTCAAAAACAACAGAAACAGGCTGTAAATACTGAATAAAGCATCATTCACAAAACTTTAACTTGAAATATTCAGCGAGGCTGCCTAATTTCACCCACAAGGGCCCCTAACAGGTTTCGGGCTCAGATCTCATCACAGCGTGAGCCGCGCGCTCTCTCGATGAATCCATTTATAACTCGATCCTGTCCCAATTAATTTATCAGTTTCTCTCCACTCTAAATGGAATTAGGTCAAAGCCACTCATACACAGCCCCGCTATGATTAAAAACCCTGCTTTATATAGGTTAGCCAGCATTGTGCTCGCTGCAATTTTGTTTATTCAACACTTTTTTTTCCTGGTCCCACTTTGCTCAGGCGCAAAAAGGGTCCAAATGAGGCTTGTGACCCTCGTTATCACGTCAATCTGCACACAATTAATCAACTGCAATTAAATATTGTCTAATTGGATCCACTGTAGCTCACAGATTAAACTTCTAACGCACGCTTTTAGTCTTTTCCTGCTATTAATATCCAATCAGGAAGCAGCCACGTGGACTTAAGTTGACCTAATGGAAATCCAGTGAGAGCACATCCATGATTTAAAAAGTTACACACATTCAGGATGTAACTGCATGCAAACGACTCAGACGAGTCCAACATGTGAACATTTAATGACTTCACTGAAGCCCAGAGGTTATTAAAAGTTTCATGTCTCATTTACACTCATTGATGATCATCATCACATATCCAAGGGTGTTGAAAAGTGGTGTCATCCTCGTGTGTGTGTGCATGTGTGTGTCAGCACCTGCTATTCTTAAAAACCTGATCACTGCGGTGACTAAGTCCCATGCTCCCATAGGAGTCCTTGTACTTTATGACGCCTTGCAAAAGCATCAAAAAGTAGATATTTTCTCCTGCGTGGCGGCCTAAAAAAAGCAGAGCGGATACCCCGAAGAAGGAGGTTTCCTGCGCTGTAATGGTTAGTGGCTCGGAGATGAAGAGGGTTAAAGCCCAAGAGGCTGCAGCTGGCTCATCACTCTTTTTAATTTACACCCACGGCTCGCTGTGTTAGTGAGTGTTGCCCACTCCTTGTTCTGCTGTGGTTTTATTTGTCTCTCCTCTTCTCTTCTCTCCACACCTGGCCTCCTTCACCTCCCCATCCTCTTTATGCCTCCACTTTTCTTCCCCTTTCTCACTTCTCACACATTTCTTATATCTGCCACCCTCTGCTTTCTCTCCCTCTATCGTTTCCTGCAGGCCTCCTCATCTCTCAGGGGAGCTCGCTGCTCTTTTCAGAAAGTGATAGCATTCCTGCCGCCCCGTCCTCTCCTCTCCTCTCCCTCTTTCTCTCTAAAGTAGGTGTTTCTCCGAGTCTCTCGCTCAACAATCGCTGTCCGTCTCTTCCTTCCTGTCACCTCCTTCCTGGTCTCATCTCATTCATGCCTCACTTCTTTTTCTGTCTACCTGGTCCTCCGATCTCAAACATCTCTTCTTATTTCTATGATTTTAGCCAGATCAGGGGCCAATTCGTCTTCTCCCACACATGCACACCCCTCATTTTCAGTGGTCACACTGCAAATAAATAAATAAACAGTAAGCTGCATGCATATACATACATGCATGCTAGATGAGTTATATTTTATATAACAATTAGACTAAAAAAAATCAGTTTTCAACCCATTCTGAAGACATTTTTTGTCATATCATATTCAGATTGCCTCCATATATGGATAAACAAGTAAAATCCAGGCTAAGAGACACACACGCCTGTGACGTGATTAAGTCGTGTGTCTGGAGATAAAACAGGTTGAGGAATATGTGAGATCAAAGTGTAGGGGTGTATGCTCGTTATGCAGCCCTATTGGTTTCTTTCTGCACAGCAGCAGCAGCAGCAGCAGTGATGGTATTCTGATTGCACCCTAATTAAGACAGTGCCATCCACAGTAAAGCACAGAAGCAATGCAATGGCAGAATTATGGAGATTTTTCTTCTTTTTTTAAAAAAGACCCACGCAATACTGAGTTATTAAGAGAAACATACCTCTTTCCATGTGCAGGGGAGACATTTACTCACCTAACCACTACTGCAGAAAATCCAAAATTATGAGTAGAAATCAATAAAAATCCCATAAGAGACAAATTGAGACAGTGGATAAGACAGACTGCCCCCAGAATCCATCACTATAGAGGAATGCCACAAAGGAGAGAAAGGGAAAACACCCACAGTAGAAAAAAAGAAAAGAAAGAGGCAACAGCATTTGGTCAGAGCAGAATGAAGGGAGGAAAAAGGCGAAATGATAGCATATGAGATACCTGAGGAAATCAAATTGATCCGACAGTTTGTGGAGGGATGAGCAGCTCCGTCTCCAGCCTCCTCCGCGGACTCCTCCTTGGGCTCCCGGTCCGCCTCGGGCAACTTCCTTGCGGAGCTCAGCAGTTTTCTCCTCCCCAAATATCAGTCCTCCTGGAGTCAGTTTTTTTTTTTTCCACAACAGAAAAACGGATTCAAAAGACAATTAGATCATCCGCAAGGCGAAGAAGAAAATATATAGACGATGATTTGTTTTTTTCTTTTAAAAAGTGCTCCGTCGTGACCAGCGGGGCTGGTTTTAGTGGTGAAAATGCAATTATTAAGCTCGCACTTGTTTAAGAGGGAGGCTGCCTGTAATGAAGTCAATACCCAAGAATGAGACTCAGATACAGAGAGAGAGAGAGAGAGAGAGAGAGAGAGAGAGAGAGAGCAGAGGAATTCATCATACACGGAATCTGTCAGCCATGATCAATAATGTTGGCAAAACGCACCTGATTTTTATCCATGGTCCTCTCAAAGCTCCCCGCACTTTGCGCATAAGCCCCTTCCTCGTGAAGTCCGCTCGTGCTGCTCCGCCACGGACGCGCGCGCACACACTCCTCTCTCCGGCTCCTCCGGTCGTCGGTGCTGAAAGGGACAGCGCACGACTGTCTCCGCCGCCAAATGAAGCACAGAAGCCCCCTCTGCGTGAAACATATGTATCTGAGGCTCAGCCCGCCCGCACCAAATCATCGTCTAATTGCGCCACTGTCGCGCGGCGCAGTCCACACATTCAATCAAGTTTATTACCAATCAATCGGATCGATAGTTTCCACGATAGGAGGGCTTTGGTTATTTGAACACATTAATAAGTCATCAAAATATGCTCACACAAGGCGTTGCGCCACATTCTTAATTGTCTGAACTTCAATCCATTTTTACTGCGCCCATTGATCCCCCCTTGTAAAAACCAGAGCGCCATGGCCCTCTGTGGTGAATGGAATTAAATAAATGAACCGCATCCCATCTGCTGTGTAATAACAATTTGATAAGCAGTATGGAGTGAGAAACCAGGCGATCGAAACAGACCCGGGTGTTCTCTCATGTGACAATGTGGAAGATGTGCGCAACATGTCCAATTTGTGGCTTTCCACCGCTTCTGCTGCGGCGGAGGAGGGGGAGGCGCGCGGAGTAATGGCGCCATCTCGTGGCGAAAGTTGCGTAATTGCAACTGAAAAAACGAACTAAAAGTGACAGTGCAGGATTAGTACCTTTTCTCACAGGTAGAGGAGGAACGTAGCTGAATATAGTTACTCAAGTACAGATGGGGTGACATATTCAAGCACCTTTCAAGCTTTTCCAGCACCTTACAGCTGTGGAAAATCACAGCACAGACAGTATACTGCTTATTTCGGAGAGGGGTGACAGTTTAAAACAAAGCTTCATGATTCCAATGTCTCACCTGTGTGTAAATAGAATTGACATCATAAAAAAACCAAAATTCAAGCACTTTCAATGACTTTTTTCATAAATCCAAGTATTTTACAAACCTTAAAATTAAGGCAGTAAAATCAACGGTTTCCAGGATTTCCAGGACTAACCCTAACCACTACAATATTTTACAAAAAAAACAATAATTTAATCTCTTTATTTCTAAAATATGATGTAATATTACTATACAATATATTTTGTGAATTTAAATGAGTGGAACCTTGAAAAACTACATTTCAGAGGGAAATCTTGTACTTTTTACTCCATGTTTCAAGTCAAATTCAACCACTTTTCAAGCTTTCCCAGCACCCCACAACTGTGGTAAATCACATATTTATATAAGGCAAATGCAGTATATACAGCAAACTGATTATTCGTCAGTATTTGACAGATTAGAACACAACAAAGTTTCCTGTTTACAATGTCTCATCTTACTTGGCATGAAAACATAAAATTCAAGCACTTTTTCATGAATCCAAGTTCAAGCTTTAAATCAGGCAGCAAACTTAATCAGTATATTTCTAAAATATGATGTAACAATATATAATATATGAAGTGAGGTTAAATTAGTCAAGGCGGGTGTTCAGCTGCCGTCATCCTCCAAGCATAGAAAGACAAAATTTAACATTTAATTACCACAAATGTGTTTTTCAGCCGTTTTCGAGCTCAAAGTTTTCACATAAGACATACTACATTGATTCATTCAACCCTGTGTGACCATATGCACTAAGACACTGCCTTGTATTGACACCACCAATACAAATCCATGTATTGGTGTTTGAGATGACAGAATAAATGACGTATTGCAACACAGGAAATAATATAGGAAGGGAAATAATACATTTCAACAAAATATAAGTGATAATGTAGATGTACACGGACACAATCCCTGAGAAGGCAAATGAAATCTCCTCTCTGCAAAATGCAGTAAACAAACATGATTGATGGAAGTATATGACTCATCTGAGGACGAGAAGAAACCAAAAAAAATGAAGCCACACAAAACTCCCCTGTGAGGTTCGAAGCAGTACATTTTTATTTATTAAGTGGTTGGTTTTAACATTCTTGTCACATCTGAAAGGCGTCTAACTCTTCTCAAGTTCTCTAGAAGGTGAGCTTAATAACATATTACAGCTGATGAGGAAATTAATGACAAAAAAAAAGAAAGTCTTTTGAGGTTTGATTCTCTTCTTGACACATTTCAACAAAAACCTCCTTCAAAAAGGAATGAGATTAAAAGAAACTAATCTTGGAACAACGCAAACTTGCCTCATTATTAAACAGTGACAGAGTAATAACTAGTCGGACATGTTTTGAAGCGTATGGTCAACAGTTAAGTACAAGTCAGTAACTATTGTGACTAATATAACTATTATTTATACCATCCGTGGAGGATGAATCCATATATACATGTTCTCCAGACTTTGTCGCGGTTTCACTTATAAAAATAAAGTTTGGTCTTTCCGTTTATCTGGTTTTGTTCCATTTCATGGCTTTCTGTTTGAACATTAAGACATATCTACATTTGGTCTTCCGAAGTCACACTCCTCCCAACTCATGTGCCAGACAGTGTTTCAAAGACTACCTCGGGGTACCTGTTGCTGTCATGCAGCCCCCTTAAGTACAAAAGAAATTCACAAAGATTATTAGAATGAGTCTAGGGTCGGGTATCCGTACCTCACCCAAGTAGTATCCACACTTCTCCAGTCAAATGATACCTGTATTTGATGCTTTTGTAGAAAAAAAAACGACTATTTGTATGGTTTTGCTTGCAGCCAATCACAGAAGATTCAATGCTTCGTGTGATTGGCTCATTCCTGCAGCAGCTAAACCAGTACAGAGTCGTGTGGTGAAGTCGACCTCAGTGTATTTGACGGAGTTGGCAGTTTAGCATATAATGGATTTGTGTAAAAGCGGTATGCAACCGAATGCTTCCAATCACATGTTGGGCATTAATTTAAGTGGAAAGAAAAGGTATCAAAAGAAAGTATTGATACTGGTATGAAACGATACCCAGCCCTAAATGAGTCTCAGCATTTTTACTGGAACACAAAGTTTAATGTAAACTTCTACGTTCGGAGAACAGAACTGCTTAGATTTCTTTTTCTCCCTCCAATGTTAACAGCTCCTACACACATCAGGATTAGCACCACAAACAGCTGGTGTCCATTCAGCCACACATCATCACGGGTCAGCGTTCTGAAAATTAATTCCTCCAGTTTCTGATATCTAAAAACCCATCCTGGCTGTTATTGTTATTGAACCTGTCAAACCCAAAAAACTCCACATTACCTGTTAATATGGTGCAGTCCCACTGACAATTAGATTCTCACACATTAACACTAGTGACTGACAGATGGGGGGTAATAAGGTCTGTTAAGCATGTGTAAATGTTAGATCATAATTGTAACACTGAGTTGTTTCATCATCATATTTAGTGCTATTTGTGGGGTGTTTTTGTATCATTTTTTGAGGGAAGGTGCCACTTTTCTCTCCTAAGTGTTTGTATCATTTCAGAACATAACTCCCTCAGTTTACAGACTGATGCCTCGCCTGACTGTTTTCTTACATCCAGGCTATTACTGGAATTAACAAGTCGGCTCAATTATGGAGATAAAACAGGGAGATGTCAAAGTAAAGGAAACAAATAACACATAACAAATGTTTTTTTTTAACATGCAGTCAAACAAAAAAGGCAGAATATACCGGTGACGTGGAGGAAAACACAACTGTCCTCTATACAGGGGAGGCTTTTTTTAAAGCAAACACACTCTTTTTTATGAAATTTCAAGGTTTCCCTTACTTTGACCGTACCCTGGAATTCATGAATATTCAATCCAGCTGCCGTTGGTCACTACAAAGCAGATCAGACTATGTGCTGCTTGCATGAAGAATAAAACTACCAGGAGTGTGATATGTTTGCTTCTCATTAACAGGGATGAGAATCAAACTGTATCCTTGTTCTCGATGTTTTTGTGACGGTTGCACATATATACAAAACAATGATGCCAAACTTGTGCTTCTAACTTTGAACAGGAAGAACTCATGGCGGAGAGGAATAAATGGTCCAAAGTGTGGCTTCATTTCATGAAGAAAGACGGCATCAGTGCTGCTAGTAATGTCTGTGAAATTAGAATTTCAAGTCAGGATGGAAAATCCAACAATATGCTGAAACATATTTCTAAACAGCATGGGCTTAAATTCCAGGAAGGCCATGTATTTGACGCTCTGACACTGTTTTCTTTGTTTTTAACTTTTCTTCCATGACTAAGAAAACATAAATGTAAACTAATGCTGTCATTTCATCTACACTGCGTTCAGGTTCAGAGGTAATAAAACCGTTGCAGTGATGCTGGAAAACATCTCTCAGCCTGCTATTTTTCCACACAGAAAATTGATCAGGAATCAATGAGGGACTTGATAAAGAATAGGGCCGATAAGCAGAATTGATAATGGCACCGGCATCAATAAAATGCGATCAATTCCCATCCCTTCGCCGTAGCAACATTTACATGAGAAAATAAAGCTAATTTTCAACTCTAGGCTGTGCAGCGAGCCTTCTGAAGACTTACAGGGGGAAACATTTTGGGTCTAGTTTCTATCTTTTCCAGCAGGACACAGGTTTTCTGTTGGTTCGTTGTTATGTTTAGCAAGTGGGCTTGAATGTCTCCAGTCATCACCCTAAAATGACTCCATAAGGTGTTAAAATATACAGAAAAGTGATCAAATGCTAACAGCCAAGGACCAAAATACGCTCTGTGTGTCTGTGTGGGACTGCAAGGTCATAGGAAATTCTGCTTTCTCCCAAAAAAGAAAAAAAAAATCAAAAGTTTAGTTTCCAGTCTATTTTCTGTGGAGGCCACGATCCAGTTCTGATTCCCTCCGTCTCTCTCACACACACATTCACACACAGACACACACACAGACATGCACGCACACCTCTCTAGTCTACCTTCATCCTTTTGCTCCAGAGAGCAAAGCAGTACAAATCAGCCATCTGCATATGCATCCATATTTACATACTTGTGTAAGTAAATAGAGATATATACAGTCGTAGCGAATCTTCTGTTCGCCAAAGTCTCTGTGTGGATAGCAGCGCCACCGTCCAGCTCGCTGGCAGGCTTCATAATGAAACTTTACAAAAAAAATGTCAGATTCCAACAATATATTTGGTTCTTAAGCAAAAGGTGGAAATCCTTTGTACTTCACTCCTCTTTCGTGCTCCATTGTTCCTTTTGTTTGTTTCCTTCATCTCCGCTCTGTGCTTGTTCCATTCCTCAATTATTTTCCATTTGAAAGTTTTGATTTCTTCATTGTTAGAGGCTCGCTCCCCCATTATTCCCGGCGGACTGTGAGCAGAGAGAGAGAGAGAAGAAGCAGAAGAGATGAGGGAAGAGGAGAACAAAAAGGAAGAAGAATAGAGGGAATGAGGGGAAAGATCAAGAGTGAAGAGAGAGGAAAGATCCAGAGAGAAAGAGCAACAATTAGATAAAGAGGAACATTTCTAATGAGCAGAGTGATGCACAGAGAAATAGGCAAGACGGAGAATGAAGGAAACAGCTGGTAAATGCGCAGAGCGGTCAATTAAAGCCTGCAGGATGACTGTGGTTTCTTGTCTTTGCCCTCGGGAATGGTCTTTTACACAAACATAAGCACACACCTCTCTCGCCACAAAGGAAATTCATGTATCACAAGCAAACTCGCGCACACAGGCAGATATCGGCTAAGTTGCTGCAGCACCACACAGCAGCATCTCTTTGTGGTTTCTGAATACACAACATCAGCAGCAGCAGCAGAGAGTGAAGACAGGACGGGAAGAGATCCAGTGTGACTCAGAGGGAAAAATAAGAAATGAGAGGAGGAGGAGACGATGGAGAGGCAGGTAAACTCGCTGAGTTCTTACAGTGTGTGTGTGTTTCACCAGACCAGGGATTTGGAGCGGGTGCTGACTCCTTTCCTCCTGCTGGCTGCTGCCGTCGCTGCGTTGCGGTGACTTCGCTTGTGAGACTCCAGGTACAGCTGATAAAACAATTTATACAAAAGATTACTTATATTGTGTTTATAAATCCACACAGATGCATGAGTTTAGTTTCATTACATTAGACAGCAGAGTCAAGATAAAGACAAGAGAGACAGGTAAAAATCCGGATTATTTTCATGATTATTCTGCTTATTTATCTCTAAACAAGAGAAATTCTCTGAGGCAGATTTCTAAATGGTCTGGTAGGCTGAACGATGAGTCACAGCCGAACAGAGTCCCTGTACAGCAGACACTCGCAGTGAACAAACTGGCTCGATTGTAAGTGACGCACAGCACAGCTTCCTCCTCCTGGATGGAGGTTTATAGTCCCAAGGTGTCGGACAAAGAGGAATAAAAACAGCTCTGTGCCATCACCGACATAAACAAGTAATAGCAGCAAAGTACGGAATGCTAAAAGGCAGCCTTTTTTATTTTTTTATTTGATTTTAGTGGTTTTAGTGATTTTTTTTAGCCTTTTATCATGATTTTATCATGTCAATGTATTGCCTGGGTTGTTTGTAAAATGTGTCTTACTGCAAACCAGATCTACCGACAGGTGAGAAAAGTAGTAACACCACCTTTTTTGGCCTATAAAACATGAGAAAAGTCTTAAAAAATGCCCCTTAAAATTTCCCTGTTTCATCTGACTAAAATCCAACACAACATTTATATAAAACATACAATATATTAAGAATATATAAAGCAGCTACAAACACCAGATCCGTACCTTATTTCAACCAGAAACTGATCATGTTTTGCTGGAAAAATGACTTTTTTCCCCCATTGTTATGTATAATTAACTACTTCCCAACTCATAACCCCCCTCCCCCAACACTTCACAACATCATCATGGTGATGATAGTAATATTATTCACTCTGTATGACCTGACAACGACCCCTCAGATTAGAATTAATACAGTTGATCATTTCCCCTGTGGAGCTGATGAGTGTTATCCTTACAAAGTGTTTATTTTACAAGAGAAGAGATTTATGTCAGTAAGTGAGAAACCAATACCTTCTTGGCAAAGGCGCGTCCACACTGGTCACAGGCGTGAAGAGAGAAATTCTTGGTCACTCTGACTTCGGTGGAGGACGACGACCCCGTGCCGCTGCTCTCTGACTGAGCGTCGTGCCGCCGCGTGTGTGGGGTTTGATTGCTGGGCGAGGAGGTGGAGGACGAGTTGCGTTGGTGTGTGTGTTTCTCGCTGCGGCGGGTCAGCGGGGGGCTGATGGGACGAGGGGGCTGGTGGGTCTGCTGTCTTTCCTGCTTGCGGGTGACAGGAGGGGACGGGGTGAACGCCGGCGATGAGATGTCCTGCTGCTTCCGAGTGACGGGAGGCGGGGCTGATGAGGAGGAAGAGGAGGCGGAGGAAGCTGTTGAGGAGGTCGAGGCGGCAGTGGAGCACTCTTGCTTGCGAGTGACAGGAGGCGAAGGAGAGGAGGAGGACGAAGAGGAAATGTGACGTCCGTTCACCTCCTCTTTGATGCTGCCACTCGTCCTCTTGTTGGGCGTCGTGCTGTTGAGGACGACCTCGGCTAGCCTCTTCACCGCCCTGCTCTCCAGTTTGGGCATGATCTTGGCGAGGTATGCCGACGACTTCTTGTGCACCACGGTCACGTGACGCAGCACGTCGCGCTTGCGACGTGACTCGTAGCGACAGAGAGGGCAGCGGTAGAACTTAATGAAGATGTCGTTGCCGTCCGTGTGCAGCTCGATGTGCTTTGTTAAGTTCTGACGTGAGCTGAACTGTCGTTTGCACAGTTTGCAGAAGAGCTGCTTGAAGTCAAAGCCCACTGACAGTTTGGTCATTTTGGTGGCCACGTTCCCACTGCACACGTTGCTGCGTGAGGATGACGAAGGCAGGGGTGGCGTCACCTTCGGGCTCGACGGGGCCTCCTCTTCCTTCACCTTCAACGGGTTGGGAACCACAGAAACACCTTTAGCCGTCCCGGTGCTGTCACTAGGAGACGGTGCCGGACTGCTGTCAATGTCCTCCTCCTCTTCCTCCTCTTCTTCTGAAGGTTCGACTGCTTCCTCTTTCACGCGGATGTTGTTGTTTGGGCCTAAGGGAACGCTGCTGCTGCTGGGGGTGGGTGTCGGAGCAGCTGGGGCTGGTGTGGGAGCAGACCTGTTACTTTTCACGCTGTATATTTTGTGGACGATTCGCATGTGTCTCTTCAACATGAGCTGAAATACACAGAAAAATGGAGATTATTCAAACTAATTATAGTAACTATTTCACCAATCAGCCTCTGTTCACTACTTTCGGGTGTTTCGCAGATTTCGAATAAGATCGCCACCAGCAGTGTAGGTAGAATTAATTTATACACATTTAACAATCTAACAACAAACCTGAGAGCTGTAGTTCCTCTTGCAGAGCGTGCAGCGACATGAGGTGGCGGCCGCCTGTGGAGACGCTGAGGCCGAGGCCGAGGTGGAGGCGGAGGTGGAGGTGGAGGCAGAGGCGGGGGCGGAGGCCGGGGCTGATGCCGGAGTCGGGGGTTTGGTCTGGTTTGGGGTCGTTGTTTTAGAGTTCACCGGGTTGGACTTGGGGTTTTGGCTGCGTGTTGGAGAGGCGTTGTTGCTCTTCCTGGGTGGCGTGACCTCCAATGAGAAGGGCTGGCCGGGCCGGGAGGCGATGCTGGGTGTGATGGTGTCCCTCCGTAGACCGCGATGCACCTCGTCAAAGTGGCGGCGCACGTTGGCTTTGGTCGCGAAGGTTTTGAGGCACACTGGGCAGGATTTTCCAGTGGGTGTGCTGAGAGTCCTTGGCCGACCTCCAGCAACAATAACAAAGATTATTATTTCAAATGTTTCTTATAAAAATGCTACAAATCGAAAAGAATTCCACATCAAAAAAAGTAAACACAACACATTTTTATAGAAGGCTTCTATGGCGCTGATCCAAACTGAAGATTAAAACTCAGCTTAATATTTTCAAAAATATAAAACACTGAGCACTTTGGAAAAGTCAAATATTATTTATTTATATACGGGGCTGTACCAGTGTGTTTGAAGCTTCAAGCTTCATTCATGACATCAACATTCAAACTGTAAATTACCATATTTTTCAAAGTTTTCCATTATCATTTCTATAAACACTTACCTTTGACCATGGAGAGCAGGCTTGTGGGAACTGTACGTGTCTCTGTGAACTTTCGCAGCTCTTCCAGTTTGGTCTGGTGCATTTTGCGGCAGTGACGCCTGATGCTGCGGCGCGAGTTAAAGTCCTGACCGCACAGACAGCAGGAGATTGTCACATCCTCAACCTGGAAGGAGGGACAGAACAAAGAGAAAGACCGAATGTGATGAACAAGGTAATGTGGAAATGTAGCTCATCATTTAGCCAATGAGAATGCAAAACTTCCCAGGAGTGATGCACATGCACTGACATATTCACCCACCCCACTAGTGGAGCCCTCGTCTTCGTGCTGTGGCTGCTCCTCTTTAGCCTCCTCCTCAGCCTCCCATCTCCTCTGTCCCTGGTTGTGTCCCGGGCTGCTGTGGCTGTCCGGCCCTCCTGGCTGGTTTGGCTGGTTGCTGTCCACACCCTCCACTGCTTCCCCCTCCCATGCAACCGGACTCTCTCTAGCACTGTGAAGGACATTGAGACAAACAATCAGAGACAAAGGAGGACTATAAAAAACGCATTCCAGAAACTGGATTAGTGTGTGAACGAAGTTTACTTTTATTTAATGCATCAACCTAAAACCTACCTGGGTGTGTGTGATGGATACCTGGCCAGCTCCTCCTCTGTGGTGAGGTACTGGAACACAGCCTTGCTGGTGGTCTGAATGGGCTCCAGTCGGACTACGTAGTCTGGGGTTCTGGGATATATGGCCTCCAATAAATCCTTCATGGCCACACTCTGTCTGTCATCACCCGGCGGACCTAAAAATGATAAACAATCCCCAAAAAACTGTAACTAAATTGAAAATAAACATAATAGCAATTAGTGAAAAAGAGAGATAATTACTAGTTTGGTCTAATCAGCAATATTCTGTTTACTCTTCGTAACCTCAACCTGTTACAATTATATCAACGCAGAAAAAAACAACTAAAATATGATTTTACCATTTTATTTCTGAGCTCTTCCAGATATTTAAATGGAAAACAATCCATTTTTGTTAAATACAAAGACTAAAAATCGTCCTTCTGTTCAGTATAAAGTGCAACATTGCATTTAAGTGCAAATGTTTTTTATGGGTTAACTTAAAGAGTCTGTGATGACCTTTCACAAGATCCCAAGTCCTCAGTTTACTTCTCCAAACAAAGAGGGAGACTGTCAAAATAAAAGCGTGTATATTAAAGGTGGCGATATGCATTGATGAATTGATACATTGATCTATTTCGATGTATCGTTACACCCATAGAAACCAGCTCTTATCATGGCTGCCATGGCATGCATGGAGGCATGCTAGAAACTTAAAGTTTCCTAAAGGTAACACGGGGTGAGTAACTGATGGGCAAATGGTCACTTTCGGGCGAAGTATAACTTTAACAAATAATTGAACCCTTTACAGGAAAAGTGTTTGCATCAGCAGCCTATCGGCGCTGTCGAAGTGTCTTTGAGTAAGACAGTGCACCCCAGCCTGCTGCTCCTTCAGGTAAATTGTGCATCAGATGAAAGCCCAAAAAATCTAAAAAGACAAAACCATCTCACAGAGGCCAGTCACCCCCCTTTCTTCAATTCTCCTTTGTTTTACAGAACACATTGAAAATGCCCACACGAAGGCTCAGTGTGGATGGGTTTGTGTGACTCTATTTATGTACTGAGAGGATGAGGGTCTCCAGCTACAAAACACTTTCTGTTTGTGCTCCTCTGGTTTGGCACATAATGTTATCCGCACAGTGCTTTCTCAATGCAATTATTTTGCCTCTCTAAAGCCTCCTTTATGTGGATATTCCTCTTTTGGTAAATGTGCAAGATTATTTCTTACCGAGGAGATAAAGAGTGGATGGGAAGAGAGGAATTGAATTTTAGGCACTTTAAAAATGGACCACAAATCATCGCTGGAGACTGTATAGGTCTGCTGTCAAGGCTGGATGGTGAAAAATTGAATGTTTCAAAGAAAAAACGGTAAGTTTATCCAGTAACCACACAATTAATGTCCAGTGTCTCAATGGTGAAAAACAGACACCAATTAAGCCATTTATCAAAACAACAATACGATACACTTTCAGTCGCTGGTAATGGACTCTTGATTGAGAAAAATTAAGCCGAGGTACAACTTAATTAACACAAGAAGATGGAAAGAAAACTGTGATAAAACAAAGTTTTTTCCTTTTTTACAACAACGATCATTACAGTGGATAAAGCTGTGCAAAAATATAATTGACCGTTTGTGTTGAGATTGATTCCTCTTTTAGGAGGGGAGCTGAATTAGAACAGAGAAAATCACTTGAAGAGTCTCCTAGGCTTCATCGTCTCCCTGAGTCTCCTACCACTTCTGAGCGGCAAAGAATAGAGACGTGGACACATACTGTGCCTAATGAGAAGTAGATAAAACACAAATGGCGCCAGATCAAAGTCTATTTCCTTAGTGTTATGAGAGGAGAGCAGAGCAGAAGTTGCACTTTGAGTGATGGGAATGATTGATGGACCGAACATGTTACAATGTGCGTATGAGTTTGTGTGCAAAAAGAATGAAAGAGCACAGTGTGCAGACAGGAGGAGATAAGAGGAGAATAATGAGTAGGAGACAGATGGTGTGAACGAGAGAGGAGAAACCTTGGAGTGACAGAATATGAAAGTAAAATGTGGAAAAGCCTGAGGAGATGTTAGAGTAATCAATGATTCTGTGCATAGGTTTGTTTGTGTGTGTGTGTGTGTGTGTGTGAGTCTTAACTGAACTCGGTGTGTACTAGGTGTGTTCAAGGAATCTCTGTGTGATCTGCACATTTGCATTTGCATGTCCTCAGCATGTACTAAAGTTCTGGCCTTGGCTCTTGCAGACTGTGTTTCTTTCTTTCTATCGATTTTATGGTCAGTTAATCTTTTATGTTTTGTTTTTTTTATGCTTAGATTTTCTGATAGTGTAAGTATTCTAGACGTGTGTTTATATCTGTGTGCATGTCTGCATGCTGATGTGTTGTGTCACTAACCGTCGGGTTCGGGCAGCCGTGATAGGCAGTAGTACTCTTTGTGCGTGATGAGGTTGGGCAGGCCGCGGAACAGACTGCGACACAGTTTACACTCAAAGATGGTGTCCACCTCCCTCAGCAGCATGTGCTTCAGCTGGCTCGTGCCTGCAAGACGAGGAAAAGCAGTGAGACGTATATCAACGACATACAGAGAATAGTGTATAATGTACAATTCATGGCCAAAAACAATCAAATCCAGTCTTGTGTATTTGTTGGAAAGGACTTTGCAGTGTTGTATCCTGGGGGTGAAAACTTTTTTACACAATATATAATGCAGAAAATGTTGCTTGACGTGATTTAGAAGATGGTGTGAGCTATTCATTTTTTTATTCTTTTGTTTTTTTTAATAGTCAGCAATTTACTGACACTGAACCGCAATGATCTTTATTTAGCTATTTATTTTATTTCTATTTATTCTTTATATTTGTAGAATTGGCTGATAATTTAATATGTTGTTTGTATACTGTATAATAATGCAGAACAATGTTAAATATTATTTAATAAAGTTGTATGTTTGAGAAGGTAGCTCTCGGTACATTTGCAGAGTGGTGAAAAATTGGTGCACAATCCACATAAAAAAGGTCTATTTTCATTCAAGCTAAAAAGAAAAATGATTATATCTGTTATCGATTATTTTTTTATCTGTAATCAGTATAGGCCTACTGCACATTGTAAAAATGAAATTTGTTTCAGTACACTTCAGTGTTTCATCAGTGACATCTTGTTGAAACAGCTCAAATATGAACATAACTGTAAACTATCGGCATTTATATCATCTTACATCATCAATATTGTGGAGAGAAAACCATGGAAGAGATCAATTCCGGTCTGTTAAAATGTCTGCGAGGTAAATTCTTCTCATCTCGATAAAAATCTCATTGACATTTTAAAGGACTCCGATGATGATTGCCTTTGGGTTAAGTGCGGCTTTCTGCGTCACTGATGTCATCACCTTTACTTTTACCATCATTGTCGTCAGCAAGCTGACTCATACGTTCAGTTTTAATTTTGTTTGTCCATGTGGAACTATTCAGCACTTTGTTGGATATCTGACTCATATTTTGTCAAAGTAGCAGCATGCGTTGTATCGTATGCTCTGTTGGAAAATTCACTCACATGTGTGCATGCACACACACTCACATTTTATGCAAAAGCACAGCGTACACACAGTCGGGGTGACTCACACAGATGTCATTACCTAGGCAACCTGCGGTCACACACACACACACAAAACAAACGTGTCCTTTCACATGTCTTTTTTCCTCCTCTATTCTATATATTCTATTTCTTTTTTGCCATCAGCTCAGTAAGGATGCAGCCATGGTGTGTGCATGATTGTATACCATAATAGCTGCAATATGATCTCCCTGCCGGAGAGCGACAGGCTGCATTTCCATTTAGTTATTTTTATGCACAGTTGAAGCATCACAATAGAAAAGCTGCTTGGAAATGGCAAAATTTGATAATGGGAACAGCGTGTCAGACATGGACATGAATTAAACTTGCCCATTTTAACCAAATTTGTAATATTTCAAATGTTTGCTTTACAATTTTCTTGACTACTGAATAGAAACTTCAGTTTTGACCGTAGCTGCAGCTTTGGTCGTTGTGATAAACGCAACTTGTCGGGCTCAAAACACGCATGTGTCATATCAGAAACAAGAGAAAAAGAAAATGCTGTTGGAGCTGCTGTGTTAAGCTACTGTTAATGCAAAGCAGGTTTTCCCTGCTAAAGCATTACACTTAATGCTTCCCAGCAATGAACCACCGGAAAGCTTTCATTGTGAATCCGCTAGAGGAAGCGCTAAAGTGATTTAAGTGATGGACTGCTGGTGACAGACGGCTAACAATATTTTTCATTAAAAATTGGTTTAATCAAATTTGTACATTCGTCCTCTTTTTCATTACCTGGCGGTTCAGTTTTAAACATTGAAGGGAGATATACAGGCTGAAACCCCTTCTCTCATCTGGAAAAAACACTTGTGCCGTGCCTGCATCATAAATAATAATACATAAAAAAAATGAATGGATAATAAGAAAACACAAAGAGACACAAACCGGAGCGGAAGCATTCAATTATCTGCTGAATCCCAGACTTGGAGGTCTGCAGAGGCTGCTGGAGCAGAGGAGGATCTCCAGGCTCCACACAGAGACCTGGGGAGCAAGAGAGAGAGAGAGGGGGAGAGAGAGATTGCATTTTATCAGAAGCTAGCTTATAATTACATCAGAGTATGACAGTCATGGAGAAATACAGCATCACCTGGGAGCTCTTGGGAGCTGGTAAGACACAAAGTATATTGCAGTGTGCTTAAGGGGTACACACACAATCACAGTCGGACAATGAGGTCTGTATGAGACAGTGATTCACTCTGACCTCATTACCTCCACGCTAATACACACACACAGACACACACTAAAGGATGACCATGAGAAAGAAGGTCACCTGTCTTCCTTATAATTTCACCACATCATTAAATACATGAATTCCTCAGCTATCAAGGACCTAACCAGGAAGCAAAGGGTGCACACATTAAAAGATAAATGAAAAGACATTTGTTACAAATTCAGTTTGTCTGTGATGCTCGTTCAGAGGACAACAGTTCAAGTGTTGGTAAACATGCGGTGGGGGGGCAGAGGCATGCTGATGACAATTTTTTTTGTGCTTAGTCCAACAGTGTTGAGAGCCAGCGCAGCATCTGATACTTCAGCTTTGGTGTCACACGGTGCCACTTTACCAGGCAAAACAGGAACAGGACCAGGAGGGAAAGCACTGACGTGTATTGGAAAATGTTTTGCTTCTGCTCGACCTCAATCACCAGGAAGTGCAGGGTCAGCAACCTGAGAGCAGCGACCCTGGTGCTGGTAGGGGTTTAATGTTTGGTTTGATTTACTGACCTGCTTTCATGCTATCTTCAATTTAATCATTTGATTGTAACAATAATACTGTAAGGGCAGTGAGGCATTCACCCTTGACATTTCTGCTTCGTTGTAAGCTTTGTTTATATCGGAATGTTGAAATATTGCACTACTGCATTTACTGCAACCCATACGAGCCAAGAACAGCATCAGGAAAATGGCTAAAATAAAAATGTGTGCATTTCAGCACTCTTTATGTGCAATATATATGCAATTTAGATCCAAGATTTATTTTAAAATAGGTTTGATGTATCTTAAAAAGAAAAAACAGGTAGGCTTGTTTCTGCCAAACCTTCAATCCCGACTAAAACGCTGCAGAGAACAAACTCATTGTGCCTTTCTCAAAAACCATAAAAGTCCAAAACACATTTCTGTTGGGAACAGAAAAACACAAATACGCCTTTAGGGTGTTATTTTTACTTATTGATCTAAGTGCCAAACGATTTTATTTTTCCTTTGTATGAAACATTAAAAATAAAATATCAGGAGCGGGGCCGCCGTGTCTGCATTATTGATGCAAGCCGACTATGGCTGCATGACCCACAATGGGCCACTAAGATGGATTGCTGTGAGAGAAAGAGCTCTCATTCTACCCGTTTTCATGCGTTTTATTTATCTGAGCGTTTTAATTTTTACATCAATACCATGTTAATATTTCATGGCGATGGGCATGCAAACAGAGAGGGGTAAACAGCCACACGAGCAGACCAATTATACTCGCAAACAACGCCACAGAGCCTGTAATCACCTCAAATGCAAAGTCTAATTTCTCACATTATATTTATGTGAAAGGAGGTGACAGGGAGAACATCAATTCTGCTGCAGCAAAACAGCTATGACTGGAACAAAGCTGCAAATAAAACATTGTCAGTGTTTCCAGCTGTGACAAATGTCCACTGTTTGTTTGGTTTTTGAAGCCTGACGCACTTCAATTACAGCCCGCAAACTACAATTTATGTTTAGCAAAGATACACAATTGTCAATCATAAGACAATGCTCTGCTTTGTTTCTCCATGTCAACATATAGTTGTTTTTTTATAGTTTTTTGTCTGTTATGTTACGTTTATTTTTTCTGTTTTGTTCTATACAAGATTAAATCCCTTCTGGTCAGATAATAAGACTCAAAGCATGTTTTAAGTCCTGTTGGCCCCAGATATGCTTGAATGCACACACACAAGGACATACTTCAGGGTAAGTAGTGCAACATGGCAGAGTGTGTGTGAGTGTGTGTAGGTGACTGAGAAACAGACAGAAAGCAAAAAAAGACCAGCAGACAGACGGACACACCCACAAAGACGCAGTCAGAAAGAGATCTAGAAATGTGAATGACAACTGTGTGAGCGGTTCTGACAGAGACACAGATGCAGATTATGTATTAATGTGTGACAGAATGTGTTTTCCCCTTCCCCCATCCCCCCACACCTCTCCACGTCAAGCTGTGATAATC
>CAFUXE010000310.1:1681988-1711059 GCA_903364295.1 Serranus cabrilla | reverse complement strand
CCCCCCCCCCTCTGCAAGAGGGTCAAAGATCAACCAATCAGGAACGTCGCTGCACGCAAACAGCTTCCTTTTACTATGAGTGGCGCTTTCCTCCACAGCACTGTTAGAAATTAACACACAGTAGCGGGATTTACATCTGAATCGAGACACTTTCGTGTGTTTTTGAAGGAAAGCTACGGTGAGAGGAACATGGGCAGCCGGGCCAAAAGGAAGGAAGGAAAGAAACAAACATGTCAGCATTCACTGGAAAACACTACATCATCATAACTGCAGCTTTAATAGCCATGTAGTACATTTTATAATCCAATATCAAAGTGTTTGCTTGGCTTTGGGGGCATGAAACACACAAGCTGTCTGTAGTTTCAGGACAAGCTCAACCTGACAGAGACAGATAAGTCTGGCCTAATTTCAAGTCAGCACATTTTTTGCGCTTATTTTTATGCAAGTTGCCACAAACCAAAAAAAAAAAAGATAAGCTTTCCAAAATTATGACAGAGATAGGATTACTTTGCAGGTCTGAACAGTTGATGAAAAGTTCAAAATAAAACTTCTATAAATCGTTGACACGTTAGGCAAACCAGCGGTGCACACTAAATGCAGTGCCTCTTTCTGTTTCCATTTCTTTTGTGAGGACACACCATTTGATGTTATTTGGAGCAGGCAGCCAGTCACACTGCGATACGCCGGCAGTGAAGCTACACAGGAGGCTGACAGACAGTTTTAGCCTGTAGGTGGATGAATCAAAGCCGCAGGAAGAGCAGCGGGAAGAAAACTTTGCCCACCTGTGTTATGACCGTGGCTGCCGGCGCTGGTCTGGTGAAGCCGCTCCTCGGTCTGGCAGATCTGGTCTCTGGTCTCGGTGGTACGGCTCATTTGGGACTCAGGCACCAGAGGGGGAATGGGCTTCCACAGAGGCTTGGCCTGGAGCTGGCTCGCAGAGTCGCCCTTTTCCTGGACATCCATCGGAGTTTCCTTCTGGTCCAAGGGCTCAGGGGGGGTTGGATCAGAGGCCTGGTCTGCTCCTCCCTGGGGCTCCTCCGGTGGCGAGGGCTGGGTGTCGGACTGGAGCTGGCCGTCCTCCATCTCTGCCGGACCAGCGCTCTGTGGGACAGAAATCAGACACAGAAACATGAGCTACAGAAAAAGGTGGACACAAATCAACAACTGACAAAAATCATAACTAAAGCCACTGTAGGTCGGATTTTTATGTCATTATAGCATCTTTTTTTGTAGATTAATGACACAGATATCCAAAGATCAGAACCAACCGAGTTAAAAGTTATGTATTTCTATGGCAATAACCCTGCTGTGGAGGCATCGCTGTCTACCACAGTGAACGCTTTGACCACTGGAAGGCAGCAAAGTCAGAAATGTTCAAATTCAATAGATAGTGGCTTTAAGAAAGACAAGCTGGGTTACAAACTTTTGGATTTACTTTTAGTATGTATTGCAGCTGCCTTTACAAAGTATGAAATGTGTGACTCTTTAATAGTTTTTAATAGCCAGATAAGCATGTTGGTTTGCATATTGCAAATAGCACCAGGATGTAATACGCATATTGCATTTGGCATACCATCTATTGGGACAGACTTCATCTCGTTCTGGCATACTAAATAATATGGTGGTATGGGTATTGGAAGGCACAGAGGGACACTAACAACCTAGTTCAAATGACTAATATGTAAAACAGATCACAGATAAATAAATAGTGACATAAATCCAACAGAGAACAGCGTGCCCATCGTAAATAACATTGGTGGCAACCCCTTGCTGAAAATAAAATCCATAATGTTGAACGGAACGAGTGGTCACAGCAGGTGAGTGTGTGTCTATGTGTGTGTGTTTGTCATGTCTCCTGAGCGCCCAGAGAGTTTGTGGGGGGACATTAACCTTGTCGCACACAGTCACCCTTCAGCAGATAAGTGACTCCACACACATACGTCTGTCTTTGGGAGTGTGTTTTGTGTGTGTGTGTGTGTGTGTCTTGACCGGACCTCCTTTCTCTCTAAGTCCCCAATCTTTTCTCCTCTCCCACCCACCAATTTATCCTCATTTTCTCCCTGTGTCTGTCTCTCTCGCTCCTCGTGTCCCCGCTGCCCTTGAAGAGGGATAAATGACTCCACCGTTCAGGCGCATTACAGCACATCACCACCGCACGACAAGTGGGACACTTGGACACACGCACGCTGTGCATAACGCGGCATGATCAAATGACCATAAAATAGCCAAACAGTATGTTATACATGTTCGCTGAACCCACCTGTGCAGTATAGCACACACAAACCAATACAGCTATTGAACAACCAGTGAGTCATGCTTTTTTAGGAAATGGGGAGGGCGGGGGGGATTTTTAATAAAATCAAAGTAAAAAGAAACATCAGGGAGTGCCACCTCGCAGTTAGCATGAGAATGTATCAATCAATCAATGAACTGTTCATGCCTTATTTTTCCTTTTCATTGGAAAGCAGTGAGCAGGAAGCATGAGTAAGGGCACTGATTAGAGTAGGTGGACAAACCATTAATTCCCACTTGATGCTCAATAAAACTGCGAGGTGGAACAAAGAATAAAACAGACAGATGCAACCTGTAATAAACTAGGCCGATTATAATTATTATGATCGAATGTGATTCATTTTCCATATTCATATCAAGTGAAATAAACCTTACATCCAATTACTTCTTTCATTATGACCTTTAGTTGAAAACAAATGCTACATGACGGACTGTAATGAATAACGCCTAAACAAAGTGCACGATGAGCAACTGCAGTCTCTGAGGTGCTTTCTGGGACAATTACTTCCTTTGTATATCTGGTGTTTAAGCACAAATGTATGTCCCTCATGCAGGCTGTGCATAGACTAAAAAATAAGAGACAGTGGCAGAATGTGCATTTACTCTAATTTCCCTGAGCACCCATAAGCAAAAGTATTAAATATGAATAAATAAAGAATAAACAGGCATACGGAGTCTAGTTTTGGACTATAACAAAGATCAACAGAGATCATTTAATTCGGCAAAGGACTTTTCTGGGCTCCTATGGACAGCGGACACAGATGATCAGGTGGGTTAAATGTTTGCTAAGACAAAACGTATTCAATACAAGTGTCTCCATACCTTACTAAGTACATAAAAAAAGGCAAAAGCAACCTCAGGCGTGAGCACATTAACTTTTATGCACAATTGAGGAAATTTCACCAAATTTGATGGTAACTAGTGACAGGTCACACATGTGGGGGTGGACAGTAACATCTAGGCATTGATTGATGTCTTTTTTTTTCAGTACCTCTAGTCTGCGACAGTGAGCGCTCTTCCTTCTGGTTGACTTCTGGACCTTCACCATGCCGCCAAGACGGGCCTGCTGCACCACACGTTCACTACCAGCAAACTCCTGTAACCTGCAACACAACAACACTCCACATGAACCAAGGTCTGCACTGATTGAAGTGCTACTGCTGCTGGATGTACTGTACTAAGATAAAACAATGATTATCTATGTCTGTACCTAAGCTTGTTTTTTTTTTATATATAAATACATAAACTACAGGGTAGTATTGTTTGCTCTGCTTCTGTGTGTATTTACAACTAAAAGCTATCTCTTACCTGCAATAATAAAACTTTTAAATCTGTGTGTAGCTGTGTGTATATTGCATATATGTAGCTGCACTAAAATTGCACATAGCATGATACTCACACATTTAAATAAAATAGGATAATGGTTACATATGACATCAATCAATCACTGGAGCCCCACACAGACCCTTTTTAAGACTTGAAAGCAAAGGAAATGCTAACAGACATGTTCATTCTCTTCACACAAACTGTAAATTACGCAGCACAAGAATATTACGTTTACAGAGTGGAAATGGTGAACAAATTAACTTTCCCAAACAGCCATCATAAAATGAGTGTTGGCAGGCTGGTGAGCATGTAAGTATACTTCAGTGTATCACACATGCAGTAAAGATACAATGCTTTCTGTGGGTATGTGAGAGTTGCTGATATTAAACTATCATGTGTTTACATACCCAAATGCACCAACCAGATCCTTTTTAATTCAAAAACATGATGTTGAAAGAACTGGAAAAATTAGATCTATCATTAGAATCAACAACATTTTACTTCCGTGGCCGAACTGCACATCCACAATGCACCTCTTTGCTGATATTTCTTATGAAAGAATGAATAATGCATGCGAAAACACACAGTAAACATAACCGCCTTGTGTGTTTACTCTCTGTAGAGTGCTTAGAAAACACCAGGCCTCAAGCTGGATCTAAATCCAAAAACAAAATTTAATATTTTAAAAAAGGTCACAGTAATGGTTTACCCACATTGCTAATTTGGCTGCTTGTCATATTACTGGCAGGAGAATTAAACCCATGTTACCGGCACCATTCCTCCGTATGAGGCACACTTTCCCTGTGTGCATTTCAAATGAGTTCTCTAGCCTTCGTCACATATTTACCACTAATGCTAATGGCTATAGGGGTGTTTTTCTCCCAGAGGAACCAACAGTGCTACAGTTACTGCATTTATGCAGCTCTGCATTAAAAAAAATCTATTTATTACCAGTAATTTTATGCTAATAAGTTCTGTTATAGTAAACATACACATATGCATATCTATGTATGCAAAGTAAACAGAGAGCCTCTACTGGGGATAGTTAGTAGAACCTGCTCCTGAAATGCATACTAGGAGTTGGAATCAATGTATATCCACATAATTCCTGGTTATTACTCTACCTATCTATTAAGCTTACATAAATACCAGCTAATAACCCCAACCCTCATTTTAAAAACATGTGCTTAATTTCCTTGTGTATTTACATTGCAGCATCAATGGTGAAAGAGCGTTTGTTGCTGCCCTCTAGTGGCGACAGTTAAAAAAAAACATGGTACAACTCGGCCACATGCACCTGACACCACACCAGTTTGGTATGACATGCTTTAGCTGCACTGAAGCATGCTGAACAGCCTCATTGTTTTCTAATGTGTTACCCTGAATAGCTGCAGAAGGGCAGCATTAACTGCCAAGGCTGGCGAACTAACTGATAACTCGAGACATCAAGATATAGACATTTTTTGTCCTTTTTTTCGTCAGTGGATAAAGAAAATCCCCAAGAGTATAGTGGATTAATTAGATGAGCTGCAAGTGACAGGTGCTTAATGCAGTGTGGGTATGACATGCCACGGGTGTCCCAGACTTATGGAAATTTGGACCAAGCAGACAGAAGATAACACCAAACAAGTGAGCAGAATGTAAGCAAGGGAAACCATTGATCTTTGCATAAAACAAGATAACATCTCTGCTATGCCTGGGGCCGACATAAATTAGTTAATTCTGTGATTTCATGGTAAACTATCATTAAGTAGTGAAACATAAGACTAATAGCTAGAAATAATTACTGTGCCTGAAAGTGTGGGGGGAAGCTAGATTGAAATATAAGAAAATCTGGCAGAAATGGAAACTTAAAGAACTGTAAACCTACAGGAAGCTACATGAGACACTGACGGTGAAGTGTGGTGGGAACATCACATGCTTACAAGATACAGTCAGAGTTTTATGAACAGACATGTCCCCAACTTGGTATATTTGTAGTTCCACTTGATCTCCAGCAGAGGGAGACAAAGCTTGTGCTTCAAATGTTTTTATAGTTAAAAAGTTTTGTACTTTGCTGATGTCTACAAAATGCAAGACAAAGAATACAGGGGAACATGGTCAAGTGGACATAGAGAGGTTGTCCCAGTATGTCTTAACATAAAGGATTTACTGCCCAGTAAATAAAGTAGCCGAAGGAAAGACGAGCAGTTGCATTTCAAAACAGCAACTACACAACTACACCGACCAAATGATCTGCCATAACAATGTCAACACATCCACTGTGTACATGCTGTTATTGCCTGGTAATGGGAAATTAAATACTTTGCAATGTAACAGCTGTGTAAATCATGTTATCACACCGCTGTTGTCCTCAACACAGAGGTGTCACTGTAATTAGGAATGGACAATGATATTAAAAACACCTCTGCACCTGTGTTTTGTAAGTTAGGAACCAACTATGGGTTTCTTATGTGTTTCAGTAAAGTCGCCTGAAGGACTTAGGGCTTAAAATTGAGTGTACGGTTGCCTCACCCCTACGTCTGAATCCAGAGTTTTCTACAGGTTCTTGGATGACAACATGTGATGTTTTTAGTCAGTGTTCAAGATGATCTTTAGTCCTGGTAGCTAGGGAATGTGACTGAGATAAGCCATTTACAATTATTACTGACAGCTGCAAACATCACACAGAGAAATGAGGATCTGGAGCAACAGAGTTTTCCTAAACTGCGGTTAAAAAATCTAAAATGTTTGATAATGTTGTGGGACGACAGACAAAGCTCTGTACGTGGTGATGTGTCAGGGTTAATATAACTTTAAATCAAACAGTGTGCGCCTGAATATAAATATAAAAAACAAACATTTTAAACCCTAGTAACACCTCTATTTTTTCCCCCAAATTCAGGTAGAAACAATCTGCTTTTTGTAGTGAGGATGAACCAAGTAAGAACATGACAGCAGAGGCTATTCACATTACTTTTACGTGACACCACAATAAATTGGTCAAAAATAAATAAAACAGTACCTGGTATGGGGATAGTACTTTCAGATGATTCAGTGACATGACGTGTTCAGTTTCATTCACAAAATAAATAATAAGGTTGCAACACTAGTACTAGTAGTAGGACAAGTTTTTGATAAATACACACCTTTGTTGTTGGCTTCACAATAAGTGAATACAAAAAGAGTGATATAAAGGGAGAAAAGCTGAAAGCAAGTGAGAGAAAAACAGTGTGCAGCAGCTGAGGAGGGTAGCGAGTGAGCATGATTAAAAATGTTTATATGTCGATAGCTTCATGGGAGTTACAGGCTAAACCAGATACATTATAGTCAAACACTCAGAAAATTGTGTCCTTTTAAGAGTCTCCCATTTCCATATCTCTTAACATTCATTCATTTATCATTACTTTACTGAAACATCACAGTCACATGAGAGAAATTAAGATCAGGGTGTCTGTCTTTGTTTCTTCATGTAAGAAAATGCTGTTTTTCTTATTATAAATGATTTGTTTTATTCTAATTACTGAAATTGTATAAGTAATTTGTTATACTGATTGTTGCTGGGGAAATTAATTAATTACTGTATCATATTACTCAGACTTACTGCCCAAAACTATACTTAACAGCCACACACTATTAGAGATGAGCATCAAATGAATGGGAGCAGACATGAGAACACCCAGAACAAATGTGGTTAATGAAAGTTGCTGTGATACTACAAATAGTAGATTTTGGTGGGACATGACATCAGGTGCCACAAACCACAGTTGCATCAAATGTTGTGTAAAAAGTTGCAGGTATCAGAGAGGTGCTACAGGTAGAGTCTGGCTTGACTTTATTCCTGAACCATTTCTGAGCTTGTTGAGGTTTAACTGTAATGAAAAGACAATTCATTTCAAACGGAACCATTAGATAAAAATAATTTATATTCTAGCAAAATGAAGAGCAGGGATATTAATACATTATGCACCTTTCCAGGTTCTATTTATATCAGAGAGGGAGATTAACACTAGCCATTAACTATAATGGGAAATGAGGACTTTGACCAGAAAGTCTGTCCATCCTACTGACTGCTGAGTGCTGGAAACAACCGCATTTACAGGTACCGTTTCTTTATCTTACAAATAAAGTTAATTATAGTTGATGTAACACTCAAGAGGACTCCTCCTCTGTTCCCCGAAGCTAAATCTAAATCTCCCGGGTAAATCTGGGAGGAGATTGCATGTTCTCCTCATGTTGGTGACATTTTCTCTCCACTGTCTAAAGACATTAAACTGTGGTGAAGTCTTAGCTGTGAGTGTGAGCTTGAGTGAAATTGACCGTTTTATGTTTTAGTCTTTTGGCTCTGTGGCCCCTGATGACCTGTTGAAGGTGTTATCAGTGTTTCACCTAATGCATGCTGGGATACAATCTAACACCCTGTCATAAGAATAGGCAGGTAGCCTACTGGAAACTTATATGGAACAGAAATTTCAGACACAAAAATTTAGTGAATTATGTAAAAGCTCAGTTTTAATGAGAAGTTTCTTAATGAACTGAGGCTCATTCAAGAACAGGTTCATATCGTTATCCTACTACAATAATAGTTTTTCTGAGGTTCACCAAACTCTCCTTACTGCACAAACCTGCCACAAATTGCTTGTTCTAAGACCTGTTCATAATCATTAAAAATTTTATCAATAAGTAAAAAGAAGAACTTCCACACTGAAGCTTCTCTAGAACACAGGACATCTTGGATGTTACATACACTTTTAATGTTTTAATTTGGTCTAATGGTATTTTATAGCACTAGGATATGTCTGTTATATTTAACTTGTTGTTTTACCTTGGCTCCTGCTGCTGCCGTTTGGCCAGGTCCTCATTTTTGATTTTTTTTAAAATCGCAGTTGACTTATCTGGTTACATTAAGATTAAAGAAAAAATAAAGAATGAAAGAAATTCCATCAGAAATCAAGTTTAGTAGTTAAAACAGAAAGTCTTAATCGTATAGCTGCCAACAATGTGTCATCAGAGCAGCGATATACAGGTCATGTGACATCCCAGAGCTACTACTGTAAACAAGAGAATATTATAGCCTACAGGAGGTGATTTACACTGTCAGCTGTCAGTGACCTGCATAAAGAACCTGAGGTAGCTGTTGGAGGGGATTTTCCTGACAACTAGTGCAACGTATAAGCTGCTGTGCCAATAATAAAGTAATATGGACATGTAAAGTAGTTTCTTTTAAAAAGGTGCAAGTTGTAATTACTTGCTACATGCTCCCAAAATAGCAATATAATAATACATTTAGACAGATTCTACTGTTGCAATGAACAGGTCTCCAAAGAGTCTGGCTCTAGCTCGACGATGTTGTCTGCTAGCTTCACGTCCAAGCTGTCAGGGGTGTTTTCATGCAGCCTGGTTTCTAATATCACAATAATGCAGGTATCCGTGCAGTAGTTTGTTATATGCAGGCCTCATGTCGTCCAGCTTATTCATGACTGTACAGTCGGTTTATGAGGGCCAACCCCTATCCAAACCTGGATCCTGGCTCACCTGTCTCACATCTGCTTCCTTCTGAGGAATTATTCTACACCGGGAAAAAATATCTTAAACACAGAAGTGCTGCTGCTACTGCTGCTAACAAGACAGTTTTGAAAACATCAACATTTTCACTTCTTCCCTTTCTGTAAGTTCAATTTTAGAATGTTCTAAACAAAAAATCTGGCTATAAATGAATTCAGATTGAGATATAATTATTCTTAGTTGAGCAAGTGTTTTTTCCACTGTGCAGAAAGATGTACCATCTGGACTCGACTACAAAAGTTGTGAATTTCATTCATACTTCAGAGAGAAATCTCGAGTTCTAGGAAACTACTGAATGCCACAGATTCTCTTAAATCACTCGATGTGCTATTTAACAACAAATCTTTTTGTACGAGTGGTTCTAGCATGAAGCCCAATTACTCTCTATGGGTGGAAAAAGAAAAGTCTGACACAATCAAACCCAAAAAGTTTCTCTACTGCCTTCACTTACATCTACAGTTCCATTTTATATGGTAATTAACTGCAAGGTTTGTCTTGAGATTTCGAGTCTCATTTCAGTGTGCCGTGGCATCAAGGAGGTTGCAAATCCCAACCCAAGACCAACAGCAGCCTAATTACTTTGTTGAGAAGTGTTTCATAAAAACCTGACAGGCGGCGCGTTGCTGGTGCTGACCAACAAGCTTAAAAACCCCAGTGTGGACAACTGTCTGAAACATACACAACACGCTCTCAGTTGCTTCCAAAGAGGCTATATGTACTACAAAGGTGTAAAACAAACACATCTAACCAATGATACACTCACACACTAGCATGAGAGACCCTCTCGTTTCCGTGGAAACAGACAGACGTGGTTGTGGAGTAGCGACTCCAGTTCTGTCTCAGGTAATGAGATCGAAGGTGTCCTGGGTTCAAACTGAGGATTTGAGGATTGTTTGCATCTGTGGTCCCCCCTCAATCTACGCTCCACTTACTGTTAAATACGGGAAGTTTGCAATGTGGACAAATACGAAATTCAAGCTTATTTCTGTCCAAATAAACGTGCAAATTTAAAGTAATAACATGTGAACTAAATGCCAAAACATGGCAATGTCTTCTTATGACAGCTGAACTTCAATCATATTCTGTTCCGAACTGACACGTATTATTGTTCTGGTGTTAAATACTTTGAAAGCTGATATTATTGACGTCCTGACCTTTAATTAAAGAAACAACAGCTCCAAACATTGAAAGAAATGTATGAAAAAAAATCCTTGTTCTACAGAAGCTGCTCCTTTGCTCCTCAGCATAGCACTTGATAGACAACTGTTGAATATCAGGGTGACATGGAAACAATGGCTAATACTGCAGAAATAACATGAATAATATGAGCCCCTGAATGGGTGAGATATGACTGAAATACCTGAGGCACTTTGGGGAGAAAGTCTGACACTGTCAACCCTAAGAACTAATTATTTATGTGCAAAACTCTGAAAATAAGACATTATCTTCTCCTCTGCTGTACACAATTATCACCCTGAACAAAACGCCCACTACCTGGTAAGTGACCCGGCTTCATGACTCACTCCATTAGTCGCCATTTGACTAAATCTTCCAAATGTAAATGTTTGATGGGTCTGACACATTCAAAGGTCTGTTTTCACATACTAACTCTTCCCAGCAAAAATCCAAAATCCTTTGCTTAACATTTCATATACACACCTGGTGATATCTTCTCCAGTGTTACACAATTTAAATGCAAAAATGTTTAAGTTTCATCTCCAGTGATAATCCATAGTGATTCCTGTTTATACCAGCTGAAAAATCAATTTGTAAAAGCGCTTCCCTTTTGGGAACGTCTCTTATTTTAGGAGGCAAATCCCTGTTTGCGCTCTCAGAAGCAACAAATGAGGTAAATCCATATCAGCGGAGCAGAACTTTCTCTGCTGTGCAGCCTCGGCCTCTTTGCTGCCTACCCATAAAGAAACATTAGCCTGTCATGTTTCATTATGTCCGAATACGCATGTATATTATATGCACACGTGCATGTGTGCTTTTAATGGCTGTGTGGTTCTTGAGCCAATAGATGTGTTCATGCAATCACCACTGCTTTCTCATAGTTATTTCCGATGGCTGTGTGGAGGCGGTCTGACAGGACTTCCTGCTAATGGAGGGACGCCACGCTCACTGACATGATGCTGACTGCTGGCAGGCGCACCAGAGATACTACCTGACCACAAGAGAGGTTGGGAACAAAGCTGTGGCCTACTGACAGAGTTAACCTGCGCTTAAAAATATGCCTGTCCTCTGGGGATTTTATTACTGAATGGCAAAGCTCATGCTCTGACCTTTTACCACCTCGGTCCTCTGAATGTTGGAAATCTAGGAAATAAAGCTTTATTGTCCTGTTGTACTCTGTCACCTTCTCGTTGTCAGCATATTAAGTAAGGCTGCAAACTGAATCGAAATTGGATCAAAATTGACATATGAACTCTTGCAATATTTAAATTGCAGGAGCCACAATATTTGTGTTGAAATGGCTTTGTGTCCAGGCCTACAAATTATAGGCTAAAGATGCAGTTAGACAAATGTTTATTCTACATACTTACAAAAAATATGCAATGATTATTTTTAATGCATTTTTCAATGCAAATGAGAAAAATAATGCAAAAATCTCACCAATGATATTGCAAATGCAATATCAAAATAATAATTTTTGTTCAGTTATAATTGACAATATGCTAATATACACAGTATATAAAATAGAAACAAACACCACATGCATAAAGGGATTAAAGCTGAGATTAATCAACTAATACATTAGACGACTGACAGAAAAAATAATCCAACTATTTTGATCATCTGAAAAGAGAGGTGGCTGCTTGCTCGATCTTTAAAACAGTCAGTCAGCCAGTCAGTCAGGTGTCGTGGTCTCGGCAAAGTGGGGAAGAATGAAGGACAAACAGGAAAGCTTCCAGGCACTCCACAGTGAAAAAAGTCACTATCATAATTGTACTATCTTTAGTGTGTCCCACCTGTCATAATGATATCTGGGTCATGTGATTGCCTCCAATTGGCTGCTGTTAAATAGATGAGGCCACACCTGTGTATGCTTGTCTGTTTAATAATAATAATAATGATAATACTTGTACAGTGCTTTTCAATGCTTAACAAATAAGAAAAGGATAAAAACAAAAACAGAACAAGAAAAACACCTTGATTAAGCCCTACAGCGTCCGAAACATGTAGGCTCTATTAATTATTTAAAAAATTATTTGACCACTCAAATAATGGCTTTTTATTGTATCCTTCCTCTCTGATAGTGATTTTTTCCACCACTGTGGAGAGCCTGGAGCTTTCCTGTTTGCCCTGTATTTTGGTCATCTGTATTTTGATTCTATTGTTTACATAATTTGGCATTTAAAAATTGAAGAAATTAAACTGATTATCTTTGGGTTCTGGACTGACAAAACAAGAAGTTTAAAGACATCACCTTGGACATTAAGGCATCACAATTTTCTGGCACTTTCAAGACCAAATGATTCGTCAAGAAAATAATCGGCAGATTAAAGCCCTACACAAAGTACATTCAATAAAAATACACAACACAAAGGCATTCCCAATTTTAAAACTTGCATCTACTCATCCGGCCACCTCATGTTTTCCAGAGGTATCACTATCCCAGCTCTCTGACAACACTTTCCCGCTCACCCATGTGAGTTTGACAGGACTGAGATCTGGCCTCCTGAGATTCACCACACTGTGAATGACATACAAATGTCAAACAGGACCTGGAAATGTTAAATGTGTTTACCAAAGCTGACTGATGTATTTGACAACTGTAAAAATAAATTAAACAATAAAACAGCGCTGACAGGGAAGCGTCAGTGCCAGAAAACGGAATATTTGACTTTCAAATATGATCGACTTATACTGCCGGCGTATGTAACGTCCTACGTGACAACAGCATGTGATCTCGCACACAAACACACACTGGTTGAGCATGATATTTCAAGTGTGGCAATGGTACACTACTAGAAAAACTCACAAACATGAATCACTGTGGTGACAAACAATTCTCTGTACAGATTTCTTTGCAAATGGGGAAATGCTTGAGGAGTGCACACTTATGCAGAGTGCTGCATACACACAGGCCATAATTGCTTAAATACCATGTGGTCTACAAAACAGCAACTTTCAGTATCTCCACAAATTTCATTGCTCAACAAAGTTTACTAGACTGAAACATATGCTGCTTTAAGGTCCGCAATAAGCTCCACTTGTTTTTCTGTGATAACTTTCATCACCCAATCAAATCAGAACACACTTGGTAGCAGGACAGTGGGTACCAAAACAACTGCTACTGGATCTTCAAAACCAGATATAAAAAGGGAAAACTTCATCACAGTACATTGTGAAGTCTTAATTCAAAGCAGGCACACAACACATTGGAGCAAAGTAAGAGATGCAGCAGCAGAATGTGGTAAAGGAACAACGATACAGATTTGAATAAATCAGACATGGGAGATGCATAATGGACATTTTCAGGCCAGGTGTGGATGAGTTCTGATCTTTAAAATCCAGCCTCTGAATTCACATGTGAATGTGTATAAGTGTTGTATATGGCGAAAGCAAAAAAGCAGCATTTCCTGTGGGTGATATCCAAAGAGTATTTTAAAAAAACGCACCATCAGAGCACCTGGGTAGCTGAGTGATTACAGCGCATGCCACATTATTGTAACTGCCTCAGTTTGATTCTGGCTTTGGGACCTTTGCCGCATGTCATACTCCTCTTTTGCACTGCTCCCAGTCTCTGTCTCTGCATCAAAAAAAGGCAAAAAATGCCACAACCTCAACAGAAAAGCCCACCCAGTAGTGACAACAACTAGTAAACTCATCACTTTGAGCAGAAATGGGCCTTAGTTGACATGTCAAGCTGCTGAAATCTCA
This sequence comes from Serranus cabrilla, assembly GCA_903364295.1. NCBI lineage: Eukaryota > Metazoa > Chordata > Actinopteri > Perciformes > Serranidae > Serranus > Serranus cabrilla. The sequence continues at coordinate 1,697,010 of CAFUXE010000310.1, read as the reverse complement.
CAATGTTCACCTTCACCACTGGCACTGCAAGACATCTTCAGCCTGGTTTTACTACCTGGTGTGTGGGCCCTCAAAATATATGACTGCAGCTTGCAGATTATAAGCCTGGCTAACAGCCTTATTGGATAACTACTGTAGTTCACTTACTTGTTGACACTGATTTTCTGGTTGCCTGACTGGATTGATATCTTAATGTCTGTCTGTCTGTTTGCCTTACTGACTGGTTAAATGACCGGCAGGTTAATGGGTTTGTTGACTGACTTAATTCAGCTCATCGGTTTGATAAGCTGACTCAGGGACTGGATGCAGCACTATATCATTAAACTGACTGAATCACATGGTGATATCATTACAGTTGCAGTCAACAGCCACTCTGGTGAAAACCAATGATACCTGGGAAAGTTTGACCAGGGAAGGGAGCCAGCCACTGTTGGCTGCTGTTCTAATAAGGAAATCTCAGGTTGCTTTAACCTCAAGTCTCATGAGATGATGGGAGGCCAGCTGAGGCAGTCAAAAGACTTGCAATTAATGCCAACAATATTGTATATAAGGAACAACACTTATAAAGTATTTCAAGAATGCAGGCCAATTCTGTCAACTTCAGGCCAAACCGTCTTTCCATTTTATTTTTGTTCCTTATAACCCAGTTTGTTATCTACACCCATGTCCTAGTTATCCATTCATATTCCTGCTCAAGGTTAGACTGTCCATCTCCCTCAGCTAGAAATACTCATGTACTGTGTTGTAGCATTTAGAGGGGGTGATGATCTGAGCTGATTAATTAACTTTACGACACATGCACAGTAGAAACACCTCCACAATCTGAATTTACATTGAGTCAGGTTCTCTGTCAATATCCAATGCAAATAAAGTTTCCTGGAATAATAATTATAACAGCCTAAAATAACAGCCACATGCAGGTTCCACCAATGAACCTTGAAGTGAACTTTATACTATGAAAATACAAATTGTTTATAGAAGCAGGGCCTTCTGACTCAAGTCTACTCAGAGATTATTTATCTTAGGGAACATCTTTCTGGGTGCAGATAGCAATCATTATTATTTGGTTTTAAAAATGCACCTGTAACCTTACTTAACATGCTGCCTGACTGCATCTGCAGCCTTTTTAATAAAGCACAGGAAGTGGACACTGCCATCTAGATGAAAATTAAAGCACATACAAATGTATAGCTAAGCAACATGAGACAATGTCAGGGAAGATAAAATCAGAGGTCTAATTAAATTAATGAGCACAAATTAAGATGCTATATTTGCACTAATTTGACACTATAACTTATTGCAATACTCCCATAATGATGCAATTTAGTCATGTTGTCTTAAAGCCAGCTTTTATATTTTAATTCTGACTACAGTCTGCAACATATTAAAATAAATATTATGGCATCAACATGTTAACGATCCTCAATATTGAGTAAATCGCTTCTTTCCCTCCACAACCTAACTCTGTAAATAACTCCCATGCTGACTGTATCTGCACTTTCTAGTTTGGGATTTTCAAGACTTTCTGCCTCGTGAACAAGTTCTCTGAGCTCTCGTGGATGAAACCATGCGCAGTGCCCAAAAGCGCAACAGCAACAAATAAAACGTTCCTGGATATAAACGCCCTGCTCATCTCCATATACCACAAACGCGTGGCGCGCTGTGGATGTAACAAAAAACGACGCCGGTGTCCGAAACATAATCCAGCTTCACTCTCTGTGATGTTGATCAAGGCTTTACGGTCATAGCATCACGATCCAGTGGAAAGACGTTTATCCACACACGAGCGACTCCACAATAGCCACATGCACCGAGCACCATGAGGGAAGCACCGGACGGATATACTCCTCTCCGGCTGGCCTGTCGAGCCCTGAAGCAGGTTTAACCAGTGTGTGTACGCATCCACTTACGCATCCCAGGCTGGGCGAAGGAAACCTAACCATCCCGAATAAACTGCGCGATCTTCCGTGTTGATACTGAATCCCAAGTCGGTGCACTACTGGAGAGTGGAAGCGCACGGCGATTGTTGCCGCCCGGGTCCGTGTCTATTGGTTCCCTTTCAGCTGGGGCAGCGTCAGCACACACACACAGTCTCCATTTGCAACTCCATCGCCCCCCATGGGCGTGCGAGGCCGCGGGCTGTGACGCAAATGGCACTGGGTGATTTGCAAATGACATATCTTCCTAATTCAGTGTCGTCGCCACGGGGACTGGTCCAATTCACAAGATATTACACACAAATATCCATCCGATGGCGAGTGACGAGTAAATAAAGGCGGATGAGCAGTTCGCTCTACGGGGATGCGGTTGCATAACTCAGGAAACTTAATAAAAATGTGCACGGAGCGAGCGATGTGCAGTCTCCATGGCTGATGTTTTGTCGTTGTTCCGATTTGATCGTGATGGCCTGTACCATAACACTCAGCACACGATCAGTCCTCGACTTTTGGCCACAGGAGGAACCAAGCAGAGCGTATACACAGGGAACCGAGTGGCCTCGCTATGGTGGATGTGTGGTGGCCAGTGCTAGGACGCATGCACGTAGCTGACGGGGAAAGACAGGACAGCCGGAGTGGGACTTAGGACCGCATTCACAGGCCATAAAGGGCCCGCATGAATACTATTGTGCTCTTTTATCCAAGAGTCCCCAACTATTTACAAAAGGTTGGCCAACACACACAAAAAATATCGCGGCGAAATGGTGGCGGCGGTTACAGCAGCTGCCACTGTGCTCTGCGCAAAGCAGCAGCACAATCATTGCGCAGCGCCGGACTTCCCCAGTTTTGTGCAAACTATGTGATTCGCCCAAAAGACTTTTATTTTTATCTCATTCAGGCTGTCCCCGTCTGACAAGCAGCGAACCAGAGCGCAGGGCAGTCGCCGTTCTCATGGCACGATTTGCATCGCCCCCATTATCCCCGAAAATCTCTTTTTACACGGTTATATTGTCAGCCCCAAAAACACTATTTTGAGCAACAAAGGGACAGCTTGACTTGATCAAAGGAAAAGCCAAGTATAAAATGCACCTTTCAAGCCGTAAAGAGAGGCCCCTCATAACGATTGCAGCATGGCAGGGGAGTGCGGCGTAAAAACGAGCTAACCCGAATAAAATACACACAAAGACAAGGTGCAGTGCTCCCATAAATGCGTCCATCACCACCCTGGTCATAACACTAAACCATCCTTTGTCATTTGGATTAGCACTGAGCCGGCGTGGATGGCATTATTATGAATGTAAAACGCTGCGTTTTGCGGCTCCGTGCCACCTTTTCCAAGAAGCAGCTTGGCGCACAGGACCGGTGACCCTTCCATCTTTGCGCGTCCTTCTACCGAGCGAAATCGTGAACTATCTCACGTTTTGACCATAAACTATTGAATAAAACACATTGCAGTAGGTGATTTCATCTTTAAGGAGGTGAACGCTACGTGTAAAGGCTGCTACAAGTCTCTGAAACTATTCCTCTCCCCACCGCGGCCAGGCAGAAACAAGAGGGCGATGACGCCATTTTCTGCAAAAACAACCATGCTCGGGAAGCCAAAGCGAAGGAGGTTTAACCCGCTCCGCAGCCCTCCAGTCCTGCTGAAACGTATTAAAAACAAGTCCTTACCTTCTTATTGTTGGATGGGTGGTGGAATTGTGTGTTTGAGGAGGTAAAACTACGCGGTCGTGGCTACTTCGAGTCCGGAGATTGTTTATTTCGCCTCCCAGCGTCCCCGGTTCACTCTGAACAAGTTCGTCTGCGAGCCGCTGTCTTTGTGCACCCAGAGGAGCCTCTCAGCATTAAACCAGTCTCTGCGCAAAGGTGCACCCTCTACGTCCGATTTCAGCTGGAAATGTCGGCACTTTAAGGCGACATTGCGAAAAAAGGAATCATCTGACCTGTTTTAATTGAAAAAAAGTTGTATTATTTTCCAGCTTTTCACCAAAGGCCACGGTTGTAGCGCTGATTTATCCCCCAAAACGCGCAACCTTTTGAGGACACACAGCTCTCCACAAGAGTCCCCGACGCAGGGGTGGATACTCCCTCCCAAAACTCAATAGGCTTTACAACAAATATACTTCTTTTATCGCCAATTAAAGAAATTACATACTTATTTGCAACACAAACAAGCAGAGGACTCAACCAAAAGTGGCATTTACAAAATTGTGGCTACAGGTAAAGGGCACTCACTTATCAAAAAATATACACATTTTAAGATTTTATAGGCATTTATACTCGAGGGATCATAATTTCCTCCAAAACTAATAATCACAAGTGGAAACACATTTGACAATTGAATACTTTTAGTAAACTTTTCTCAGAGGAACCACATCTGACAAGTTTATATTCCTTCTTTTAACAAATTTAACTTACTTAAAATCACTTCCTGATTCCGGTGGGAATTAATGTTAAATGAACTACAGTAGGTCTATCTTTAATTTGAATGTGGACCCTTCTAGCACTATTTTAACAAAATTAAATGCATAAACATGCCGATTCTGGTGGTTTTAGTGTAACTTCTAAATCCCATATGCAGAAGGCCAAGTCAAACGGACTAAGTCTATCCAATTGTGAATACCATTTATTATTATTGTCTGTTTGTAAATACTGATTCACGTTAGGATCATACAACTACTTTGCAAACAAACGAGGAAGCATTCACAACCCTATTTATATGTTTTATATTGTTTTGCGAGAAGTGGATTCATTAAACGCTTACTTAACCGTTAGCCTCGCTGCTAATTCAAAGCTAACGGCAGCTAAAATCAATTTAGCAGCGATTAGCATAATTTAGCTAAGAAATGTATGTGAAATAACTTTCTGGCCTTACTTTATTTCGCGTCACAACAACTTTCCCTTGCGTATAATACGCTAGGACTTCAAAACATGAATACCATAATGTTTTGTGATATTCTAGCTTAATAAAATAACAGGTGTTGGGATAAAAATCAACTTTGTGCCAGTTCTCACGAAAGCTAGCTAGCTTAAGTGCATCAGCCTACCTACGGTTACAAACATAATACAGCCAATGTTTTTTTTTCACACTGACAGTTGGTCCCACAGCTTTAATGTTGATTATTTGTTTATGTTACGATACAATTAGGCATTTTAATTCGAATGACAACACTATTAGTAGACACAAAACTGTTAATAAGGAACTTAATGCTGAACAGAAAACTTACCTGGTTTCCAGTTTATTGAACGTCAGTTTGGTTTATCTTCTTATTACTTGGAAAATAAAGAAAAGATGTCGTTATGCCAGAATAAATGCATATCTTTACCTGCATAACAATATAGCTGACTATAAATTCACTAATTTAAGCAAACAAGCTCTGTATAAACCATATTTAAGGCTTTACCCAACTAACTAACCTATTTTTTTGTGTTTATGGGACAGTGTCAAATTGGTAAAGTTAATTAAAAGCAGCTGGTTGAAACATCTGACATGTAATGTGATGAGTGTATACAGGTGGGCTGGAGGTGAGGTGATGGAGAGGAGGAAGAGAGGAAAGAAGGGGGATGTTCAGTGTTTGGATAAAAGTTTTGTAAGTAAGAAAGGGGAAAATATGGTGTAAACCAACAAAATTAAAGCCTGTGGTCTAATAATATAGCTTATAAAATCTTATAAGTGCATTAGTGAAACGCTGACTTGCCAGTTTTACAGAAGCAAAAGGCCACTTCACTCATAACATGGCATCTCATGGCCTTCTGTTCAAACAATTAAAGACAGTGAAATAAGTAAAAATTTATTTTAAGTAAAATGATGCAACTACTTTTAAAATGGCCAACATGACGTATATAATTGAAGGCCTAAGTAATGAAAAGGTGTATGAAAGATTAGAGTACGAGGCAATAAACCCCTCTTTTGGAAGTGGTACAAAATACTTTTTAATTCAGTCTTAAAGTACGGTATAACAGAAGTATCGCAAGTTATGCCATTTATCCAGCATAATGTAGTGTAAAACTTGTTATTGATAATATTTTATTGGAGACTTTCAATTCTAACAAATATTACATGTTGCTGAGATGGTCATGCAAATGCAGCATACAGTCATTTGAAAACATAGTAATTAAAAACAGAAGTAATTAATATGCAAAAAATATAGTGGCTATTACACTTAATCATCTTATTTCAGTTTCTCCTTTCACACCCCCACTCAGTGGCTTCATTATCAACATTTCATTAAAACATTTCATTGCCCTTGGCAATGTTTGGTAGCCTTTCCATAGCATTGCAAATGTGTAAGCAAAATATAATGGTTCATTCTTGCTATGTTCACACTTTTCAGTGTATTAGCTGTTACCAGGAGTTTAACCAAATGATGATTTGCAGTAAATAACAGTTACTGGCTTTTTCTAGTATCTTATGATACTTTTTATAGTGTTTCTTAAATGTTATCACCCTATTTTTTGCTATACTTCTATAGTATGCTATGCCGTTTGCTATGGTAACTCAGTGGTCATCAGGATGCTTTCATCCAGACAATAAGCAAGTGAGTCAAACACACTACCTGGTAACTAGTTTTAATGAAAAAAACTGCATGAGCTAAGTGGCCCAATCATGCTAAATGTAAACAAAGTAAACAACTCCATTAAAGTGTAATTGGAAGCCTACAATTGGAGCTCGAATTAGAGTTTATGAGTATAGTTAAGAAAAGTGTTCCACTTAAGCTGCTATGCTACTTTACTCTTTGATTTGGACCCATTGTGAACTAATTGATGTGTTACACCTGTTGTAAAAGATCCTTCTTCAACATTTTGAACTATTCATAAAAGTTAGCCAACTGCATAGGCAGCATTTGATAGATATCGCATATGAAATGATACAAAAATGCTCTACATACCCTCACATCAATAACAAAACACACTTAAGTCACTGAATGCAAAGTGAAAGTGGGGGAATTTGAGAAGTTCTATAAGAGTTATAATCCCTGCCAGCTCTTTCCTTTGGGCTCATGAGAGCTCACAACAAAAGGTGCCCACCACTATCGCCTATACACAATTAACTAAAGCACCAGCATTATTCCATTATCATAAGAATGCTGTTTGCAATGGGGGGAGAAACTCCTCGGCATTCATGGACGTCTCCGAATAGAGCCGAGAGCTTTTATCTTCTCAATTACATGCAGGCTGCATTTATCACAAAACCTAGTGACATGTTTGGACACTTTTTTTTGTGCATGACAAATAATTTGTTTATGCTGGTAATTTAAAAAGCCTGTTTATAATTAGAGCATGGGCTACAAGTAGGCCTGGTCTGGAGGGACTGGTGAAGATGCGGGAGATTAGGGTACAACTTGGGATCCACTTAGGGAAATATAAACAAGATGAACAGATTAGAGGGAAAAAATTTTTGTTTCGGCTTTCAAATAGGACTAAATATCATGATTGACAAATTTGTAAATGTTTTAAAAATCCCCAAACACTCAGCTTTCTTACAAGTTTCATAAAATTTAGCCTATTCTCATGAAACGTTTCTTATATTTTCATGGATGTGTGAGTGGCAGTCGTGGAGTAGCTGCTGTTATTATAAATTCAACGGACAACCTGTGCAGTAATTGTTGATCCCAGCAGGAGCGTCTGAATAAATGAAGACTAAATAAGGGGTTGTTGCTTACTTTGAGGTTAACATCATTTGTTCTGCATTGCATTTCGTCCTGAGTGCTTTTGATCTGATATGTGGCTGATGAGATCTGGGGTCGTGCTAGAGGTAACTGACCACAAGGTGTCAATGTTGTTGGGAGTGTGTTTTTCTCTCATTTCAGTCCATTAATGTAAAAAGGAAAAAAAGAAGCACTGAGGAAAGCAGCGGGTAGAAAATGCCTGCTGGATGTCATGCTCAAATAAATCTAATTGGATGTAGCGATTTGTCTGGAGAGCAGTAATAGATGGCAGTAGAGCCATCTGTAGAGTACATGTAACTACAGCCACTGTAGTGCCAAAGCAGTCTCTACAGAGGCCTCTGTATTCCAGATTTAACACGAACATAACCTCTTTAGAAATGTCCTAAAACTGCCAAACCTAATAGTAAAAGGATACAACGCAAACAGTGTGTTTTAGGCCCCAATCTTCCATATTAAAAGAAAAAAGATGTTTGGACAGGGTGCCGGCATACGAGCGCCATCGTGAAGAACAGTGATCATGAAAAAATAATGCAGCAGCTCCTTTTGTGGAAAAACTCTCATAAACTCCCTCTCAGATGCAAGCGTTGGAGTAATCCGTGCAGCTACACATCAAGGCAGCAACCCTGACCGGGCGGTGCTGAGTGTGAGTTGGAGGCCACAGTTTCTTTTACTCTCGTGTGAAATTTTACTTTTCTTCCTGTCAGCTGAGGTTCTGTTTCTTTCTGACCTTTGTCACATGCCATCTCCCTTCCTCAGATAAGATAATTACCATGAAAAAGGCCAAACTGGTGTCTAGACTTACTGAAACTACAGGAACCTCACTGTTATTATAATTTCAATCAAATGGCTTCTCGTTTGCAGCCTACTATTGACTTTTTTTTTTTTTTTACACAATCCCCAACTGGAACTCTCACAAATCAGAGAAAACATCAACATTTGGGTTGAGGAGATACTGTGACTATTACATTCTTTTCAGCCTGTTTCAGGAAGGTTTACTGAGGTATTAGGGTAAAAATATATATATCCGTATATAAGTAAAACCTGGATGAAGCTGCAGAAGTTGACAAAAAATTGCAAGGGGGGGTCAAACACATAAAATCCTTACACTTTGAAATTAAAAGTTAAATTCATAAGCAATAAAATGCAGAAATAACATAAGAATGAATTAGAACTTGAATTAAAGTTCAAAGCAGCAGCCATTTTTATGTGTACTGTTGCCATGGTGGCCATCATCATACAAACTTCAGTATAAACTGACGTGCAGCAAGTTGCAAACTGCGTGAGATGAGAACAAGCCCGCCACTAAATAAACAACATTTAACAACTTAATGCCTCATGGACTCGAATAATGTGACGGAATCATATTTCTTCTGCCTAGTTGTACAAGGTGTACCTAATAAAGTGGCTGGTGAAGTCTTCTGCTGCTGTAGCCCGTTTGCTTGTGTTGGACGTGTTGTGTTAGTTAGTTAGTTTTCTGCATACCTCGGTTGTACTGAGTGGTTATTTGAGTTACTGTTGAACCAGTTTGGCCTTTCTCCTCTAACCTCTGGCATCAACAAAGCATTTTGGCTCAGATCAGTCCGCCTGGCACCAACAGCCATGCCACATTTAAAGTTCTTCTCCTTTCTGACGCTCGACTTAATCTTCAGCAGGTCTACATGCCTAAATGTACTGAGCTGCTGCCATGTGATTGGCTGATTAGATATTTATGTTACCAAGCAGTTGAACAGGTCTACCTAATAAAGTGGTGAGTGAGTGTGTATGCATTTATTTAATCAAGTTGATGCTTTAAAGGCAAACAAACTGCATTGCCAATTAATTTTAGAATTTAATTCTTGGAAAAAAATACATATTCTCAAGTTATCTTCACTCAACTTGTGGCGGCTAAATTTGATTCTAAGCTTCAGGGGATTATGCACTAATAAAAAACATAATTGTGAATATTAAATGGTATTTCTGTCAATGGATGCCCCCCCCCACTCCTTTAGAGTAGATGTAGTATCGGTCACTGGCTTTTTGAGTCCTTTATATTTCAGGTTCTGTTACACTATGTTCTAACAGTCACCATTATCCCATCGTTTTTTTGTGAGAACAGCGAATGCTTTTCAGCAATAGTCTGGCTTTAACATTTATTACATACACTATAGCCCAGTGCTGAAATGTGGGAACTATTTTTTCCCATCTTTTTATGGTCAGCTGCAATCTCTTTACGTTGTCGTGTTTCTTTTCTCGTTTTTCAAACTCGGTCTCTAGTCACCACTCTCTGGGGGTCTACAGTCACATCTGACTCAGACTTGAGGACAAATTAGCTGTCCTCCACAACAGCAGCAAGAAGGAGCAGACGGCCGAGCAGGAGACAGTTCTCCTTTTCACTGTTGGCAAAATGTTGGTAAAAATAAAGATAAAGAACTCTAGTTTAGTGTTAAGGAACCTGGAGTGAATAAAATCAGGCTATTGGAATTCATACATTTTGATTTTACTGAGTGGATGGACCTAATATTGTAAAATTAAAACTCCAGTTAAATGATGTGCTCCTGTTTTGAATCAATCTAATGCAAAGCAGACAGGAAGTTATCTGATTAATAATGCTCTGCTCTGCTCTTCTCATTTTTGAGAAAATATTTTCAAGCAAAATCTCCCTTGAGTTACAGTTAATATCAACATCTACTTACCAATATCAGTAAAACGATGAAAACCAGCCTGTTTTAAGGTCAGTGTTCAATATCATTTTTTTCCTTTCATGAACTAGTTACAGTGAATGATCTATGAGCTCTACCACAGGACACACGCATCTTTTTGATCTGGAAAAGATGCAGGAAAAACTGGATGACTTTAGAGGAAGGAATGTGTTGCTAAAGTATGGACTACAACATCTATCATTGGTGTATGTCCAAAGCAACTAGTATTCTTCAATTGTAAAAGTATAAAAATGTGCACCACAGCTTAAGAAGTCTATGGTAAGACACCTTAACCTCTAGATTTTGCCAACTTCAAGCCAAGTGTTGAGTTTCCCTAGCTAGACTAGCTTTTAAATCCAAATCTCCTGAGATAATTCTTCAGTGTCCAGTCTCTCATTTTCACTTGGGTCCTGGCTGCTTTCTTTCAAAATCATATGAATAAATGCTCTTTCTGACCTATTAGTAATGTAGGAGGGCTGATTTAGACTCACTCACTGTTCAGTATAATAAAAATGCATTATTTACATTTTTCCTGACCTCTTCATATAGATTCACAGGTAAGGACAGGTCGAAAATCCCAGGAGAGTGTGGTCAGCCTTGAGCGAATGTCTGATTACTGCCGGCAGTGTCTTCCCATTTTGCTGAATGACCGGTAAGAGCAGAGTTGATGCCTCAGCAGCCCACTCACCACTGTAAACAATAACAACATAAAATCAGTGCAATAAAGAGAGAAAGGCAAGCAAAACGGCACCGCAGAACAATCCTCATTTCCCCCCATCATGCAGTATATTACATTAAGATCAAATTGTGCCTTTGTTGCATCATGACAGGAAGAGAAATGCTCTCACCGTCTAGCTGGGTAGTGAGGGGTTAAGGGCAGCTACATCACCAGTGTTCAGGGATTCAACATCATGCTCCAAGATGTAGAACCCGAGACAGAGCTCTGTGATTAAAAAAACTGTATTTCCAACTAATAAGCTGCTAGCTAATAAGCAGCATTTAACGGTTGATAAAGGATGGAATAAAGAATTAGCTTAGCTCCGATTATGAGCACCACGAGGGACTCCCTAAAGATCACTTGTTATGCACTTAATTATGTGCTGCACAAAATGTGTTTTTTTGTTGTTTCATTTCCTTGCCAGCATACAGTAGGTGGTTGTTTTTTCCTGCTGAGCTATAGCGCCGAGAGAGCAGCTAGTGCTTTTGTGTTATCAGCCCTGAGAGCCGGACCTGGCCAGTCGTCCTGCCGTGGAGAAGAAGCTTCAGTCACAATCCCTGTTTCTTGAGACACGAAAGGTGAAAAGGGTAAAAATGTTAAAAAATAGATATCATTATTGAAACTTCCACAGATTAGTTATTACAAGGCTTCTGAAATTAAATTTGGCATTATTTCATGAATTAATGAATAGAAATTTACAGTGCATAAATCCGAACATTGGATAAAGCCAGGTTCAAAACTAGTTTCATTTCGTTGACTTATTAGGAAGGAATGCTGGATATCTCTTTTTCCAACTCCATAAATCACAAAATACAGTCAACACCCAGAAAAAAGTCTACTTTCGTCAGGTTTTTAGGAATAAAATGTGATACAAAATTCCATTTTGCAAGATAAAGCAGGTGAAGAGGGTAAACATTTTAACACCATGAATCTTCACAAGCATATTTCTTACACGAAGATGGTAATATTTTTGCATTTCTTTCTTAAATATGCTAATGAGGGATTATCTAATGCATGTTTTTGTGAATTTGGGAGAACTCTAACGACAGAAATACACAAAATGTAGTTTTCTTCCCATTAGCTTGAAAGAAGACATGTTATGGACCTCAAAATGCATAAGTGTATACTGTTAAATCACCATCTATCACCCAATGAGGAAAGCACCATGGTGATTCAGCCTGCGGTCCACTGTGTATTTGCAGTATTACAAACTGGGTGATTGTGGCAACATTCCCAGGAAAAATCACAACCGGTGCAAACTAATTGACTGTATTCCATCACCCAGCAGTGGTTGGTCCGGCAGAAAAGGCAGGCGGTGCTCACAACAGAATCCCTCTTTAAACTTGTGTGTGTGAAGCAGCAAACTTACTTGTTGTTGTTAGCAACTGGCTTTTTTTAAGACACAAAATCAGAACAAAACATGAAAAAAGTTGTGTTAAACACAGCTTATTTCAGGTATCGAACAAAAACACATTGAAAAAACACTGACTTAGGAACCGGAAGAACTAAAATTATAACAAATTTCTGAGTTTACGACTAATTCCTGCAGCACTCTATTAGCTAAATGTGGATGTCTGCATGGAAACATGATCATATTTATCAGGTATAATGATAACAGCATCTGTGTAACTTTGTGGTAGTGAGCTGCTATAGAAAAAAAAATATGTGCACTTGTTTTGTACACCTGCTGCAGGTACGCATCTTTTGAAGTTGGGTTATATGAGGTACTTCAAAGCCACCAGACTCCATTAGAAAAAATAATAATCTTATATCACAGAACACAGGATTGATTTCTTTACTGCTGCCTTGACTGATTCGTTTGTGTTATTGTGTGACTTTAGTGTTTTAAAGGGTTCGCTCATATTCACCAAATTCACACAATAACACAAACAACTTAATATTTCGAGCCAGTGGTAGACGAGCAACTCAAATGTTCTGAAGTTAAAATGACTGTTTTTGTCAATGAAGTCTGGTGGCTTTGAAGGTAGCGTTGATGAATATAACCGGTCCAGATTCACCAAAGCCACACAATAACACAAACTACTTAATCGTTCGAGGCAGTGGTAGAACAGCATGTAATAGCTATATAATTAGAACAAAACTTAATAAAGTTAAAATCTATGAAAAAAAGAACTGACTTTGAGACAAGGGAACTGGGTTTTAGGACTCATTCCTGCAAAACTCTATTAGCTACATGCTAATGTATGTATGGAAAAATGACAATATTTATCGTATTTAAGTATAATGTTTACCATCTAATTTTTTATGCTAGCATTCTGACATTTGCTACTTGCTAACTTTAAAAGTTCAAGTGAGGCTGCTGGGAATATCAAGTACTGGACATTGAAAATTACATTAAATTAAATTATTGTGCTACATGAAATATAAGTGGATTGCCTTGCATTGCAAATTTCCCCATTGTGGGATAAATAAAGGATTATCTTATCTTATCTTATCCGATAATTGTTCAGCTATTTCACAAAGAGTAAAAAAAAAACCACCTGCTGGGGGCAGTGAGAAGGGTCAGGAGGTCATCACAGTCAGTACAATTCCTCTTCGTCCGATAGCTGTTGAGATGTTTCAGTGCATGACCGGCATCCCCATCACTGGAGGCAGGATGCTGGGGGAAAGAATCATGACAAAGTCGGCAAAAATTGCACCTCTTTGAGTTAACAGCATGAGAGCAGACAGGGCTCAGCACAGTTCAGTGTTTTCAGTAATAAAAAATGGCAATAACAGATGCATCTGGTGAAAAATTAAAGCACAACATCCATAATTGAAGCTACATTGTGAAACACTGACAGCCACAGAAGACTTATTTGCTTCTTCAACACAAAAATATCATGTGAGACATCGATGATAATGAACTCCACGCACAGAGAACACACACAAAACAATCATCATCAGTGAGACTTTGAATTCTGCATTACAAATAACACAAAATCCACTTGAAATCATTTAATAAAAGCTTGGATATAAGACCATTTTTTATACAGCAAGTGTTCAGTTGTTTTGATGGGAAATCCATTTTTTCTTCTGATCCAACTGCAGTAAGAGCGAATAAACCGCGACTCTTACAAGGCATTTCTCAGACATTCAGCACAGCTGGGATCAGACACAACAAACAACAATCGGTGCACCAACTCACCGAGAATATACTCTTCATCTTCTTTCACTGTAGTTGCCAGAAACACTTTTACAAATATATAGATATAGATTTGTTTTTAATATCTCAAATATTTATATAAATAGAAGTTGATTAAAGATCTGGGCAATATGACAAAGTGCAAAAAAAGGAAGGGGGAGGCATTAAAAAAAAACTGTTAATACCTCCATAAAAATATCAACAGCAAAGATAATGTACAACTGCTCTGAAATTCATGAACTTTGTCTTAATTTTTAGCTGCAACAGACTGTGACTTCCCATTTCTATTACTATAAACAGTAAGTCAAAAACATCTCAGCGCTAAGATCGTCATCTCTGATCTGTAGATACACATGAGAAGATACTGAGTGGGAAGAAAAAGGCTTTAATCCCACCTCAAACATGGTTTCAGCCATTAAACCAACACAAATCATCTATATACTAGTACACCAGTTGGTATGTTGCGTTAAACAGAGAAACTGTATACTGTAATTGCAGGCATGTTAACTGTACACCGCGAGTACCCGAAAAATATACAGTAAAATAAAGACCACCAAGCCGGTTTCACTAAACTGATCTACGAGTCCTTAGACGATCTCACACACTGATGAATAAAGTGTCATCATGGGAAGCACTTGGGAAAAGCAGAACACAAACACAAGTGATTATGTACAATTCATTCATCATTAGTGCTTCGATGCTTTCGAGATGGAAAAGAAACAACAAACGAATAAAGTTATTTGAAGCAGCTGGCGAGTACCAGGTGGGAGCGTCGCTCACAGCTTCACACTGCTATCCAGCAAATCAAAATGCTCTCAGTTACTTTGGCTTCATCAGCAACACCAAATGAATAAACATTCTACTTTTCAGACATT
>CAFUXE010000310.1:1624349-1681915 GCA_903364295.1 Serranus cabrilla | reverse complement strand
CTTTGTGTTAGTGAGCTGCCAAAAAAAAAAAAATGCACTTGTTTTGTACACCTGGTACTGCAGGTATGCATCTTGTAGATATTGAAAATACTTTAGTTTTAGGGCTGTATGAGGTACTTCAACACCACCAGACTCCATTAACAAAACCAGTGATTGTACCACACAGAATATAGGAGTTGCTGGTCTACTGCTGCCTCAATTAATACGTTTGTATGTGTTATTGTGTGACTTTAGAGTTTTAAAAAGGAAGTTTAGATTCAGTAAAGTCACACAATAACACAAACAACTGAATTCTTAAAGATAACAGGAGAACAGCAACTCCCATGTTCTGCAAGGTAAAATTACTGTTTTTTCCAATGAAGTCTGGTGGCTTTGAAGATAGCATAGACCGTCCATTTTGCTGCCTGACAGCAAGGTAAAGTGTTAAAAATGTTCTATATAAAGTGCACACTTAAACTAGATTTCTTTTTTTGGATGGGCCTTTTTTTAACATAGCTAACATGTTTTTTTTTGCTGCTGCTCGTCCACAGCAGTACATTGTTTTGCTCCTGTGTCTGTACTCCTGCCTGCTTCTCCAAACTGGAGTCGTGCCACCTGTCATCTTCTTGGAAAAAACACTTGAGTATAGATTTGTACCTCATACAACCCCACTTCAAAAAAAAAAGTCAAACCGTCCCTTTAAAAGCTCACAGGAATGGCTATGCAGCACACCCAGTGCAGTTAACTACTGAGCCACCAGAAACAAAAGTGATACCAGGCTTGACAGGTGCAGCTGAGAAGTAAGTGAAAGCATTTTAACCTGGCTTAGATTTTTTACATACACAACACCCAAGCCCAATCGCAGTGAGACTAAACCAATCGGTCCTGGAAGATGAAGACAGTTTAAAAATAGAGCATTAGTTTTGAACATTGGAAAAAGTATGAAAAAGGGTGGAACCACAGGCAAACAGGAATGTGGGGCCTTTAATATGAAAATACGAACCGAGGCCTGGTGTCAGAAAATCAAGGTTTGTTCATTAGCGCAAGTCAGATGCAAATTGTTGAGTTTTTAGAAATGTGAGGAGACACTGGTGTAGAATCATGATTGTTAACTGACAAGTAAATTATAGCGAATGCATCAAATATACCAGAAAATTGAGCGCGATGGTTCGTTATTAACTTCCGAAATTATAGTTTGACAAAAAAAATCTAAACTACAGGTTTTGAGTATGTAGTGCTTTCACACTCGTCATACTAAAAATGAATAAAATAAAATAATTTTGAAAGTGCTGTTAATGGAGCATTGTGGAAATGGAGGAGCTGCTCATTGCTGAATAAAAAAAATCATCCTCTCCTGCTTTTCCTGTCCAATGAAACAGAAATGCAGAAAAAGTATCCCCCCCCTAAAAAAAGTCCATCATTTGCAGGCAGTGGCGAGGCAGCTCCAGAACGAGCAAAACAAACCGACAAATTACTGCGAAACCTTTGGAATAAAACATTTTGCTTTCTCTTTGGGAAGCCACTGCCAATTAAAGCCTTTCTGCTTACATCTGTTGGTGCATATTCTGTTTCATTTACAGCATTCTTAAAAGATTCTACACTAGTTAACCCCATTATTGATTAATCTGCTTATTGATTGATCGTTTGGTCTGTCAAATATGAGAAAATAGTGAAGAATTATGTCTTTAAATGTCATAGATATTTAATATGATATAAAACTGAGAAAAGCAGGGAATCTCCAGTTTTCGAGAGGCTGAAAAAAAGCATTATCTGACATTTCACATTAGCTGATATCAAAAAAGTTACTGGATACTGGCTTTTCTGTTCAGCCACTTAACAATTAGTTGACTAATCATTGCAGCTTTTCTCTATATGATTAATTACTTTGATGAAATGGGACAAAAAAGTATTTTTTTTAGCTTTAAAACACATCTCACATGCTATGTGAGTGTACCTAGAGTCAAGATATTTTTGTCAGACCACATCATAAGCTGAAGTTCTTCATTAGAACATGCCTGAATAAAATAACTTTCATAGCTGGCATTAATTCGTATTAATTTAAAAACTTGCTAATGCACAAAAACTCATTAGATTTTCAGAAACCAGGCCAATCTCTTCAATATCTTTAAATTCACACCTAGGTAGGAGGGCAAAAATACTCTGTTTAGCTCATATTTAGTAAAAGGGGATAATTATTAATAAATACAAAAATAATAACAGATATGTACACATTTTCAACAATATGAACTGTCATAATACTTTTAACATTTCTTCAAAATGCCATAGAAATTATTTTTTGCTCAAAAAGTCTCTGTAGCTCAAACCTCGAGGGTCAGTAAGAAAACAAACATCATTTAAGAACGATAAATTATTATACAAAAAAAAGATCCAACACCCTGGTAATCATTCCTTTTTGGATGCAAGTTCTGACACACAGACGGGAGTTTGTGTTTCTTGCAACATTTAGAACCAGAATGAAGAAAAAAAAAACAATCTTCAAATAAACTTGGATTTCTTCCTATATTGAAATACAATGCATTGACGCGGCATCGTTGGTAACACAATGTGTGTTTTTTTTTCTTCCCTTGAGTGAACAGGTCCTTGGTGTGGCACTGCTGGAGACTGCTCTGGAGTCAGCGAAGAGGGAAGCGAGGGGAAAAGGGCCGTAAGTGCACTTTGAACACAGGCATGCTGGGATGGATAGGGAAGGAGGAAAAAAGAGAATAGTAGAGATGTTGACAAAGCTGTTTGATATAAAGACTGTGAAAGAGAGGTGGAGAGAAATACAGAAAAGGGTTTGAATAAAGCTGCTTTTATCTTTGAGGAAAAGGAAAAAAAATAAAGAGAAAGACAGAAAAAAGCGCAGAGGAGGGGCAGGTGAAGTGGCGTAAACGAAGGCTGAGTCCTACAGTAGTCGTGTCAGTAGGTCCATCAACCATCTAACTCCCAAAAACAATCACAGACGTCTTTCCTTTGTCAGCTGACCTGGGAAATGGTCCCGAACAACCAGAAAATAAACTGATTGTTGAGGAAAAAAGTGCCAAACATCGTACAGTGGTGGTGTTACTAACAATGCCTTGAAAACGTCGTGAGGCAAATTCCCTTTTCAGAGGGTGAGTTTGTGGATTCAACTGCCTTGTTCTGAAAAGGCCGCGACCACAGCGATGCACGGCAGCTTTCCGTCACAGCCGTCCATAATTAGGAGGTGAAGAGTGGAAGTGACTGCCAGCCGACTGTGGGGGCAAAGACTCCAGAGCCCCAGTGTCACAGCGGGTGAACTGAGCTGTCATTGGATAAATGGGGGTGACATTGCCGAGATTGAAGCAGTCTGATTGGTGCTGTCAGTGGAAGAGTGGTGAGGTCAAAGGTCACAAACGGTGGTGGTCTGCACAGCTGCCCAACATTCTGTCCGTGAAAAAGAGGTTTCTGTCAGTGATGTAACTTGGCCTGCAGGGAGAGGAAGACAGAGACTTATTATTAGCTGGCTTTCATTTATTGTTGCTTCACTGGTGGTTTCACTGTGTGGAGAGACAGATTTTACATGCCTTTAATCTGCCTTTTCCCATGTGACATTTTCACGAACATATTATATCATGTGAAAGAAGCCCTGTTTAATTAAATATCATACACAACCCATCATGATACAGCTTGATACTCATCAGCTTGATGAGTAAAAACTTTAAAGCTAACTGAGAAAAAAAAGACAGAGATTAAAAAAAACACTTTTTACCTTGGATTAATATTAATATCACAAACTTGAGAGTGATTTGAGACTCCACATTAAATGTCCATTCTCATTTTAACATTCTAAGTCAGTAAAACATCCTTTTTATTTGAGTTATATCACCAAAGTCAAACCTTTAACTCAAAGATACTAAAAAAATGTTTTATGATAATTCAAATTAACTTAAATACAATTTTATAGAAGAACATTTATTGTTGTAATTCTTAGTCTTGCAAAACAGTATTTATTGTTGATTATTTATCAATTTTCTGTGTTGTCTCAATTTTGCTATGTGAAGCACTTTGGGGTGCATGTTTGTATGAAAGCTGCTATATACAGGATCTCACACATTTTCATGGAGAAAATTTCAAAACTCTTCCATGACTTTTCAAAGTTTCAGGTCAAGTTTAGGAACCCGGTTTATAAATAACATTGACTTGTCATCGAACTGAGTTTAGGATTAGGCTACTTAAAAAATAAAACAAATCTTTAGTCTCAGTGACATTAAGACATGCTGTGAGTATGTCCTTTCCAAGAGAAACATGAGAACAAGAACACAAAACACACAAAAAAACAAAGCAAAAAACAAACAAACAAAAAAACAGAACTATACAATAAACTACACAAAATAATGTGAATGAATCACGTGCCAGCTTTCAAGCTTGATTTGCAGCCGTATTGCATGTGGATTTGTTTTGGTCTTCTACGAGAAATAAATATCAGTTTAATTAAATATTCTTTGTAGATCTACAATTTCAGCATTTAACGTGTTATCGCCACTGAAAATGCTGACAGTTTAACAAGCTTTAGCGTCGACAGAAGCAACGTGGGGCTGCACTTATGCACAGTGAAAGTGTGAAAGTTACGTTTTTTTTTGTCAGACTGAAACACCTACCTGTCTCGGGGACTCAGGCCCCGAAGCCAGTATTCCCACGCTGTCGCTCCCATTCCCAAAGAGGCTCTCCAACCCTCCCGGCCGGCTCAGCTTGCTGGCCTTCCCTCTGTAAGAGCTGGGACTCCTCCTCTTCCTCCCCTCTGCTCCTCCCCCATAAGCCAAGGGTCCGGAGGGGGGAGCCAGGGGCTGATGGGAGGCGGAGGCAGCCTCCCTGTTGGGTGAGCAGGGTATACTGGTGGTGCCAAGTTCACGACTAGGGACCAGAGGAAGAGGAGAAATTACCATTAATAATATATGGTAAGCTTCAGATCATTTCCTACAGTCCAGTGGGATATTTGGGCTGCTGTAAAATATTCACAGCAGATTTTACAGCACTGTATATTTTAGCGGAAAGCTAAACACCTGTCATCAAAGTGTTTCCTCTGCTGGCTCTGTCCTCTCCGCTCACACTCTGCTCCTCTTTTTATGAATCACCCTCTCATGTGATTCTCTACATAATGTGCTATGTCCTGTTGAACTGAGCCTGCATTGTGTTGATTGTAGTTCTGACTTTTAACCCACTGAACCCCACAACCTGCTGGTGGGTTTGAAAGGCATGTTAGGGCGCTTTCACAACCCAAAGTTTAGTCAGTTTCAATCGAACTCTGGTTAAATCCTTGTTACAGTTAGTTTGGTGGTTTGAGAACGCTCCAATCGTACTCTGGTGTGGGTCGAAAGAACCGGTCCAAGACCAACTGTGAGAGGAGGTCTTGGTTTGTTTCCAAACGAACCCTAGTGTGTTTCTCTTGCGCTGTAATCCGACTCAATTACAGGAAATGAACTAAAACGCAGAGCAACAGATGCAACATGACTGGAAGACGACTGACGGCTGAAGTCAGATGTTTGCTTAACATCTGGGCCGTAGTATATGGACATTAAAATCAAAGGTATGTTTGGCTTCATGTTGCTTTTTTTATTAAAAAATGGCCCTTAAATGCCAAAAATAAGCTTAAAATTATGACCTTTCACCAAAATCACGTCTTTTATACATGTCTCACTCCACCAAAAAATTAACCGCATGCACTAATCAGATACTGTAAAAACTTTAACGTCTGCGTTCCTTAGCACAACTGGGAAGCCAAGAATGACTCGGCTGAGGCCAACAACCACAAGACAAAAAAGTCAGCAAAACTTTCATTGTGCTGCAGGTTGTTCAGACAGAGCAGAGAGGTGAGGACAAGGTTGGAAAAATGTAAGTAGTTCAATATGTACAGCATGTGGAGACCCCATTTTTATGGCACAAAACTCTTAGCCATGATTGTGCTGCCATCATAGAGTTGCATAACTTAAATGTGACAAAAAAAAAGGCCAAAGTGAATAACGTGACTGAAACTGCTTGGGGTTTTTAAAGGTTTAAATGATGACTGTCTAAGCTTTAAAACAGCCTGTACCCACCTGTTCTGTAAGTTGAGGCTTTGAGCCCCATCGGTTCTGCATAGCCAGTCCTCTCCGCTGCTCCAAAGCCCACTTCCTCCGCGCCCGAGTCCCTTTTTCCTGGCTGCTGTCGCCGCTGTCCCCCCTGAACCTTGTAACGTTGGGTGATAGCTGCTGCCGTTCCTCTTGTGATTATCCACAGTCGGGAACAAGGAAGAAGGAGAAAAGGACGAGGAGGACGCGCAGGAAGAGTTTTTTCTCCTCTTAGATCCCACTACAGAGTCGTTCGTGTCTTTGGATGGGCGGCTGGCTTTATGCGTGCCGTTACGGGCTTTACCCAGCGAGGAAACTGGGGCGACGGGCTGCGGAGCGTCTCGAATGCTGAACACTCCGGCCATGGCTGCAGACTGAGGAAATGTGGCGCTGTAGGAGAGGGAGTTGGAGGGGGACGAGAGGAGAGGAGAAGTAACGGAGGTGGGAGGGGGAGTCTGTTGTGAACTGACAGGGGAGGGACCGCAGGAGGAGAGGGAGAGGAGGCTCTCAGCAGCCAGAGGCACCTTCCTGAAACAGGAGGAGGAAATGTTAGAGAGAAAGGAAATGCATTACTTTTCTATGTTTACATACAATAGGAAATTAAATATGACTTTCTGCTGCTCCTTCCATGATTTAATCAACTTGATCAAATCTCAAAAAAACAAACAAGCAAAAAAATATCCCCATTGAAACCCCCTAAAAGCAGTTTTTGATCCCACAGCCATTACAGTATTAAATCGTGCATTTTATTATCTCAGGTTTTCAATCTGGAGCTCTGGCTTCAAAACTGTACTTTTTTTCACCAGATTGAGTCATTTTCTCATCTTTGTCCTGTGGGGCAAATTAATGCTGTTTTCCCATTTCCATGGTATTATGGAGCACTGCAGTGTTTGATGCAATAACGATGGCATTATGTAAAAACTGGCGATTAAATGAGTGAATATTTGTTAGTGATGATCTGGACTGAAGTTTATTAAAAGAATCAACTCGGTGTTAGTAGAAAAGAACTCCTAACGAATAATTTCATGGCAGAAAGGGTTATATTAACTGGCTTCTTGATTGATTACATACACACATGGCATAGAAAACACTTCCTGTCTAACCAATAAAGTGTATTTCTTTCCCTCATAAAACAGGTTAGCACACACAGCGACAGTAAACCTGATTAAATGCAATCACATGGTTATTCCTGTGTATATAGTAGAGCTGCAGTGGAAAAAGTATTCAGATCCCTTACTAAAGTAAAAGTACTAACACCACACTGTGAAATGACTCCACTACAAGTAAAAGTCCTGCATTTAGAACTTACGCAAGTTAAAGTATCAGCTATAAAATGTATTTAAAGTATCAAAAGTAATAGTGCTTGTTATGTAACATGGCCCCACTCAGATTGCGAAATAAATTCCAAATAAATGATTGGATTATTGATGCATTTATGGAGGCAGCGTTAAAATTTTCTCAAGGTAGGGCTCATTTTAACTACTTAATATACTGTTATGAGTTTAATTTTATATTCAACATGTTTTAATGTTAAATCTTGACCTAAAAAGTAGCTGAAGCTGTCGTCTAAATGTAGTGGAGTAGAAATGACAAAACTAACCCCTAAAATGTAGTGAAGTAGAAGTATTAGGTTACATAAAATGGAAATACTCAAGTAAAGTACTTCGAAATTGTGCTTAAGTACAGAACTTGAATACTTTTACTTAGTTACATTCCACCACTGTGCAGTTGAAATAAAACTATGTGTGTTGTGCTCGTGTACACATTGAGTTTTATTTAAAAAAGCTTAACCAAATCAAAAAAAGTGTGTATGTTCTTGCACGCTCACCTCCACATCTGTGAGTTAAGATGTTTCTCCACCATGTTCTGAAGCGCCAGCCTCATCCGGTCCCATCGCCTGTCGAACACATAGTGGCCCCGTCCCATGAGCCTGCTGCTGAATACGCAGAACTGCAGGGAGGGGAAAGGAGAGGTCAGGTAAAGGTGTGGAGAGAGATGTTCATGGGAAAAGGGAGAAGAGAAAAAGACAGGAGATAAATGAGAAAAGATGAGCAGATGAATGTGATGCAGAGGAAAACAATGAAGGGAGACAGTGAGAGGGAGAGAAATCAGAAGGAGATAAGAGGTGGGCAGACAGAGCAGGATGTGGAGTGAATGAGGCATCAAATGACAGAAACAGAGATTGATGGAAAAGAACAGATCACCAAAAGAGATGGCAGAAAAATACAACATTAAGATTGACTGATAAAACTAGCAAGTCAAGAAGTCAGAGATCCAAAAAGTCCTGCATCCTTCCTGTGGTCACCTTTTTGTTCTTGACACAGATTCTGAAAAACTTTTTTTTACTAATTCTACGTTGCAAGAAAAAGTAAGTGAGCCCTATGAATGGTTAAAGGATGCTTCGATAAAGACATGAACTATTATAACTGTTTGTGATAGATGCAGATCAGATCACATATCATGAAAAATTAATGCAGAAAACTAGTTCACTTCAAAGGGTTAACATACTTCTTCTTGCCACTGTCTATCTTCAGATAATGGGTATAATTATGCACCAAAGCGGGCAGTTCAGCAGAAAAGAGTCGCTTTGTTAAACAGTGTTTTCTTTACCCTTATTAAACAGCAGAAAGCACAGCAATTTAAATGTAAATGACTGATGAAATCAGCCTTGAACACACAAAGCAAATATAATATAATGCAGTTACATTATTGCCACTTATTTAACTGCTCAATCGACACACTGGCATCAGAACTGCACACAAATCCCCCACTTCTTTCCCTCGCACTAAGAGCTACACTTGGGTCTGAACACCGACAAAAATAATTCCTCTAAATGGCAGCTAAAAGCAGACCCTGCGGGGTAAAAACAGGAGATACGGCCTCAGAGTTGTGCAAATGGGTGTTTTATGCCCCGAAGTTATGGACTGTAAAAAGTGTCTGTTAGTGCAGCATTAGCAGTCATAGTATTTACCCCTAAAGGCTGTGGGTGGCGATTGGAGTAGTGAAAGGCAGGTCTGTCAGTGTCCTCTGGAGTCTCTGCGTCTCCCTCGTCACTGGAAAGTCGACCGCCGTCTCCTGCCGCTGGCGTCCAACTGTGGGGAGACGGCTCTGGGTTAGGGGCCGGGGCGGGGGCCGGCGCTGGGGGCAGAGGACTGGAGGTGGAGGTGGTGGAGCCGGGAACTCTGGAAGGGGGGACATGTTGGAAATAAATAGGGGTGAATTAAAGAAAAGAGAAGGGTAAATAAAGAGACAAAAATGGAGGGTGGGACAGAGGGAAGTGGAAGTGAGGAGAAAAGGAAGCGAGAGAAATTGAGGAAAGTTGGTGGTATGAAGAAGCCGAAGAAGTAGAAGATGGAGGAGAGAAGGGTTAACAGAGGGGAAGTGATGGAAGAAAAGGGGAAAGAGTTAAAGCAGGAGGACAAAGAGAGGAAAGGGAAAGAGAACAAGATTTAGGGAAGAGGAAAGAGAAAAACAAAATAAAAAATGACTGAAATGTTTTAAAATCTAATGTAATACCGGCACCAATCAATGTCATTCTCGATGTTTGCTAAAGTGATAAAACCTCAATTAACAACAGAGAATCATCTTCTAAATAGGAAGAGGAAATAAGTTTCTCGTAACACTTATATGAGGGCAGACTTGTCATTCTTTTCCTGTTGTTTCTCCTTTCTAGCACTGTTGTTTACAGCATCCCCTGGTGGGAACAACAGGGACAGACAAATATTGCCCATGCATCTGTCCGGGCCCAGTACACTTCAACTTAAGTCTGTTAAAAAGAATTAAAAGTCATATTTAACTAAGAGTAAAGATACATTGCTGAAAAAAAGTAGAGGTCTTGTATCACTGGATACAGTGTGTGTAAATGTGTCTTGATACTAAAGTATGTAAACCAAAGAGAACATTTTAAAAATATGTAAACTACAATATAGAAATAAATATTGTCTAGACAAGTAGAGTAGAAATAAAAAGAAAAACAACTCAACTGAGTAAATAATAAATAACAAAGCTGAAAATGCGATCTATACTAATACTGTTTGAAATGTACATTATTAATGCCCAAGAAGACCAGAAAATAAAATACAATACAAGGAATTGTTGTATAAGGAAGCAAAGAATAATCTGTATATTTTGAATCTTAAAAGCAAATGAAAACATAATTGTGAAAATGTAATTACCAATATTGTTGTTTTAATGGAACTAAATTGAAAGCATTGATTTATTTGACTTCAAACTTTTTTTATTGTTGTATGTTGTAAACTGTGTGTGCTTCTACCTGGGTATGTGTGCATTTGCCAGCCGTAGCTTCAGCATGGACAGAGGTCGTCCATTTAGGCAGTGAGGCCTGCTGGGAGATGCGGTCTCTTGTGACGCGGTGCTCTGGCTGCTGCCTTCCTTCGCTCCCTGCGAGCCGTCCTTCTCTTTCTCCTTCTCCTTCGCTCCCTCGTTCGCCTTGGCCCGCCCCTTGTGTTCGGCCAGCAGGATGTCAAAATGTTTCCTTCGGCCGGAGACGGCGCGGCGATGGGTTAAGGAGTGAGTCTGTGGCGGCCAGAAAAACACACGCAGAAAAATGTTAATGGCAATTTCATCCTCGTCCCTTGGTGAGAAAATAAGCACTAACGGCTGAGAGATATCAGGTTATTTCCTGAGAGACTTTGTTAATGAAAATATTGATCTGTGAAGAAATCAGAGTGAAGCTCAAACAGACTTCAGCGGGGCTGACGGTTGCACTCACAGGAGCTGGAATCATGGCTCTCTGGTTTCACAAAAGTTTCCGTGATCACTGCACCATGCTGTCACACCAGACTAACACGGGTAAATATTGCCGATGCATGCTGAGCTTGTCTACCCTTCCAACTGCTTTGGAAGGTAACCAGCTATCAAACATTTGGTTTTCCAATAGTCCTCGATGGGCTGGTGAAATACTGGTTTAAACAGGTAGTGTGGCTCTTGGAACTAAAATGTGTCCTGAACTCATTCAAGGAAAATATTTAGGATAGCAGCGTCTGACAGATGTATCAAATATACTCCGAAATATCCTGAATATCAAACTTGCACTGGGGGGTGTGGTGGCGCACCCCCCTGAGGCGCTTGCCTCGTTAGCGGGCGGTGCCGGGTTCGAATCCCGGCTCGGCACCCTTTCCCGCATGTCTTCCCCTCTGTCTCCCCCCTTCACTCTCTGCTCTCGCACTATCTAATAAAAGCACAAAATGCCCCAAAAGAAAAGAAAAACTTGCACAGACATTATTCTCATCTTATATTGAAAGTGAGATCAAGCTCTGTTGATTTGAACAATTGCACAACTTAATTTCAAGTTTTTTCAAAGTTTTCTTTTATGCGTGTGTGTTTAGTTGTTTATTTTCTCATTGCTAACCTTACATGGAACATCACTTCACAGGCAGCATCGGTGGAAATGAAAGCTCAGTGAAATTGTTTTTGGTTCCTCCTGCAGGTTCAGAAACTTCTTAACTTAAGACGCTCTGTGCCTCCAATGAGGTGGTGGGAGGAACTCCTTAACCCTTTGACACCACATTGCCCCAAACAGTAAGGATTAGGAAATGTGTTCTTTAAAAATCTATAAATAATAATAATAATAATAATAATAATAATAATAATAATAATAATAAAATTTACTAAATAATGACATAATTGACATAAAAACCATTTGAAACTCTTGGTTTTAACTGTAGAGCGTTGCCTTTGCCTTATATTTTTGACCAATTCTTTAAACATCATAAAAAAGTCTGAAGAATTATCAAATTTCTCAGCCTCTCTAGCACAAAGAAACATGAAATAAAAAAACATCTGAAAGCTCAAACCCTTGGCTTTAAATGTAAATTACTGCCTTTGCCCTGTCCCCATCAATAAACACCCAAAAAATGAAAAATGTATTACACTGTGTGGGAAAAAGAAAAAGGTGACGGACATATTTTCAATTAAAAAAAATGTGAGTCAGTGCTAGTACGGTAATTATATCACAGTTTCTTCACAGTGTAGGCAGTAACTGTACGTCATCATCCTACTGTAGCTACAAACGTCAATTAGTGGGTCTGTAGGCACATTAAAATCTGGGTCAACGGCAGATTCATTGTCAATAATACTGAAGTCGGCCTCTGTGTTGCTCCCCTCGCTCCACTCATCCGCTCCACACATGCACGTGTGTTTTGTTTATTCTCCCTTTCGCCTTACACACATGTATTTCAGTGAATCCCTGTTGCATTTTATCGTTTCGTGTCTTAAACAAGACGAAATCATCCAAAGCATGCAGATGTGCGGTTTTAAAGGTATTTACATACAAACTTTGCTTAATTGTGGTTTAAAAAAAAAATATTTAAATCAAACTTTTCTGCATGTCTCATTTAAAAAAAAAAATAATTTGCACTAACCAGATCCTGTAAAAAAAAAAAAAAAACTGAACTGCAGGCTGTTTACACAAAACAGAGAGGAGAGAACAAGAGAGGCTGTCAGTAGGGGCTGTAAAAATATAAATAGTTCAATATATATAGCATGTGGAGCTCCCATTTGTTTTTATCACATCAATAATTCCTGGGGCACTTGGAAAAATGTTTTCTATACATTTTTCTCCAATATTTGTAAAATAAATGATCAACTTGGATCTTTGCCTTTCTTTTTTTAATGATTTATAGCATTATTACTGTGTTTTGTCTGCACAAGAGACATGTTTGAGTTATTCCCTACTTCTCGCCATGATTGTGCTGTTATCAGAGATATGTGGGATTTATAAACTGCATTGAAAAACAAGGCCACCGGAGGAAAAAAAACACCTTGAACTGCTTGGGGTTGAGAGGGTTAATCTAGCATTTTAAGGTTACAATGCTTTTGGGGAACACCTCTTAAGCTTAAAAGGTTTATAAGACAGATTTTACGGTCATCCCGGCATTAAGATGCTTTTGGGAAACAGGGCCCAGGTCCCTTTCTCTGTGGTTCTCATCAGGACTGCCAGTATAAAAGAGGACATAATAATGAAAAAGAGCAAAGTAAGTCGTGAAAACATGATTATTATTACCAGCCACTGTAATAAAAATATCAACACACTAGTCTGATACGTCTCTAATTACCTAAAAACCAGTTTAAAGTCATTAGTAAAGATTGCAAGAAGTAATTAAAGGGCAGTAAAACAGAGTTTTATTGCTGAAAGATGTTGTAGCCTCACCCAGCATCTATAATTACCTCATCAAGGGAAGCGTGGGCTTTTAAAACGCCTCGGCAACGCTACCCTGCATTAACTGAGAAATGGGAAGTGTAGCCGTATCACAGAGACAGACAGGGCGGCAGACGGGGTCAGAGCTGTGGGTCTACAGTCCTACAGTCTTGATGATAGGTCACCCTTCAATATTCTCATACTCATAAACAAACAAAGCTGCTTTCCTGGTCAGACGGCCTCAGACAGGAAGCAGGAAGAAGGGGTCAGAAACTATTATTGTCTCGACAGAAATTATACGCAGGTGGAGAGTGCGAGTGATCGTGCCATTTGTGCAGAGGTGGAAGAAGTACTTACTTACAAAGGTATCAGCATCAAAATGTACTTAAAGTATCAAAGTAAAAGTACTAAAAGTTATGCAGAAGACCCACTCAGAATTACATATATTCTAAATATATTATTATTATTTGAATTGATGCATTTATGTAAGCAGCATTTTAATGTTGTCCAGGCAGGGGTGATTTTAACTACTTAATATACTTTAATGTGGTTTAATTTATAAACATGCATAATCATTTTAAATTGATTTAAATTATGTAGTGAAGTAGAAGTTTAAAGTAATGTGGGAATACTTAAGTAAAGTTGGACAACATTGTACTTAGGTACAGTTCTTGAGTAAATGTATTTGTGTGTGTGTGTGTTACCTTGCAGGTGAGAGACCGTGTGCAGGGTCGCTTAGTCTCGGGGTCCTGGACTCCACAGTGCTTGTTAGGATCAAACACTCTCCCTGTAAAACACAAGCACACACATTAGGCTGGTTTTAAAGACCATCATTCAGTCATTTCTTCCCTTCCTCTTTAAAGTATCAAATCACATTACCCCTCACAGTACAAGTGTATTAATTTGTCTCTTTTGAGAAAGCAGCTCAGTCTCTGACATTTGTCTCTTCACAGACTCCTTTGTTCATTCAATCATCCAGCTGTGGTCTGAGGCTGCTGCAGTCTAATAGTCCTATTCTGCGTGACATTATTAGCAGTGTTTCCAGTGTCAAACAGATAAAGTGTACAGATCCCACAAGCTGTGACAAATCACTCCTGACAGGACATACTGGCAGAGGGACAAGAGTCAACTGTGACTGACAGCCCACGGAATTCTCTCCTGCTTTAATGGATAAAAAATGTACTTTGATGATGAAATGTAGCCATTAACTTTCAAGGCTGTGTCATTTCTCTGCCAACATCTCTGGTGTTTATTGTAAAGAGCTCTCCGTAAGGGGAAAAATGTTTCGAAAATCCTCCGACGCTAGAAACAGCAGACTTAAGATTAATATGGAACATTCTTACAATGAATTTTCTCAGTCAGCTTCTGCTGTGAGTAATAGGATCCTACATGAACACACTATTTCTGCCAAAGTTGGAACATTTTGGGTTATTTCACAAGAGAGGCTTCTGTATCGTTTTCTCTGTGCTACTCTCACTTGTTTATGCATGACTCAGCAACATTTGAATCAGATGACAGTTGGTGAGTAATTTTACTGTCAATCAAATCTGAGAAAACCACATCCACACTGTGCTGAAGAAGCAGATTAGCTGAGTATTAATATTGTAATAAATAATACCCAAAGATGCTTTTTAGAGTAAGAAATACTAAGAAAAACATTTGGTAATATCATGTCCACCCACTTAATATGGAGTTGCAAGCCATCTGTGTAATGTTTATTGTGGTTGTGTTTGTTATTATGTTTTGTCCACCAGCCAAATCTTATCAAGGTTGGGCCAGCAAATATTCAGTATCTTCCCTCTTTGACATTTAGTTAGATCAGGGGTTGGCATCCTGAGGCTCTAAAGCCGATATCCAGCGGCTCCCTGTAGCTTTGACACAAATTATATGAATAAAATTATGTTGTTTTGTTAATATTTCACTTCACTTTCAATTATCAATGTTGTAGACAAAGTGATTTTTACATTGTCCAATTGAATTCACGGAATAAAAACAGTTTCAGTCAACGGAAATGTGTCAAAAAATAATAAAAACTATCAAAATGAATTGTCTTTTTATATAAATAAAAACCGTTATGAATCACCATCAATGCTGTTACTAGAGCCAGACATTATCGGCTGATATTGGCCTATCAAAAGCCAATCTGTATCAGTGGATGTGCTGTCAGATATGTGCCTTTGAAAAAACGTTTATACACAATATTTAATGCAGAAAATGATACATGGTGGGATTTAGAAATGGTGTTAGCTTTATTTTTTGCATTCTTATCTTTTCAAATAGTCAGCAATTGACTGGTCAGCGACTGACACTGACCAGTAATTATGTTTATTTAGCTATTTTTTTCTTTTTTCATCAGTTTTCAGTTTTGCATCCTGGTTCAACCAAACAAAGTTACTTTACTGAGGCACTTTAAGCCAAACCTTTGTGAATTCTCTACAGTGATAGTAAAAGCAAAAGCAATGCTCAGAAACCCAGAGAGACCTTTGTGGCCCCACAAAACTATCCGGCCAACAGCAGCTTCCAGTCAGCAGGTTATCTTAAACAGTGTAACTGTCACAGGGCTGTAATCTAGTGCTGGCCTTTGCTATAATCCCTGTAATCTTTCTGTGCAGTAGAGGCAGCACTGATGCATGCAGTCATTCAGACAAACACACAAATGTACAACAGCCGCAGACATGCACTCAGACGTAAACAAACTCATATGCTCGCTCACACGTTCACACAAACTTAAAAAGGAAGTTGAGAAAGAGAGAGAAGGGGAGAGGAAGACGGGTAGTGTAAACACAGACTGAAGGAAGACACTGATGAGAAAAGGAAACCAAACAACACAAAAAAGCAGAAGAACAAGACGAGTGAGAAACAAGACGATGATGGAGCAGAGAAAAAACTCCAACAGAGTGTGTGAAAGAAAAAAAAATGAGGTTAGCATGAGTGTACGAGAGAGAAACGAGGAGGTCGAGGCGGGAGGTGGAGAGTGAGAGGAAGAAAAAATATAGAGACACAGGAGGTGGGGGAAATCTCTCAAGAAGACGAGCAGCTTTTTGGCAGCGGGAGCTCGTGAATTAGAGGGTGTAAATCAGAGGCTTGGAGCACAGCGAGGAGAAGAGAGAGATGGGAAGAAGAGGAAAAGCTGGATAGATAAACATGACACAATCAAGCATCCAACAACATCGTTTAACTTTATTACTATGCATGTTTTTACCTCTCTTACTTTGAGATATACTACTAACTTCTGCCCCTCAATGCTAGTTTAAAAAGAAGAGTTTGGAAGTTAGAATGGCAATGCAAAAAGGAGTAGATGTGAGGAGAATAAGTGAGAGGATGGAGAAAACGGGAGAGAGAGCTATACGGAGGAGTCACACTTTCCAAAACACACAGACTCACCCACCACTGTCCTGTCTGCAGCCAAACATTCTGGTTGGAGGCTTTCCAAAGGATACTCAGATAAGAATTATTGAGCGTGTGAGCTTGTGAAAGCATATGGATGCATAGCTTAACAGCGTCTTTGTAGGAGCAAAGCCAGAGATATTTAAATGTTCCAACATAGGAATGTTTGTAGCCAGAAAGTTTTGTGATCTGTAGGTTGATGAATCAAGATGCCAAACCAGCAGGCAGGAAAGTACTGCAATTATAAAAAAAAATTGCTACTTTTTAGAGCCAAACTGCATCCATCAGACAGTTGTAGCTGTGTTTCCATCAAAGAATTTCTATGCATATTTTGATATGCATGAGAAAAGATGGATGGAAACAGCAAAATGTGTTAAAACTTCAAAAAGTGCACATAACAGTTTTTACCCTCCCTTGAGGTAGTTTTTGTATTTTTTGTAAAATTGTAAATGTGCTGAAAGGGAGATGGAAACGCTTTTTCCGAATAAGTTCTGACATAGCAAACATTTAATGCACATGACTGATAAGCTGTTTCCGAGCGGACATAAAAGAATAATAATATGTTGCCTGATTGAATATAATTTCTGTAAAATGTTCTGCAATTTCTCCGATTAGTAACCTCTTCTACTGTTTACTGATGGATTAGCCTGCGGCAATACGTTACACTACATCTTCTGACCAAAGTACATTCATGCAGCTTTGTTTATTTGCTATAAACTAGTTGATGGAGTTTGACTTTAATGGAAATGTGGCTTGTGGCTGCACTATGAGGTCTTAAGTTTCAATGTGAAAAAAACAAAACATGCACATAGAATTCACTTGGATCAATACAGGAAAAAAAAGCTCTTCGTGCTGACCTGAGAGTCTTTTTTGCGACCTGGAGGAAGTCTTAGTCCCGTTTTGGTGCTTCTTCTCCAACGGCAATGACGGCGGCGGTGGCAGAGTGCCAGATCGGTGAGAAGGGGAAGGGGATGAGGAAGGTTTCCGGTCCACTGGCGAAGGAGAAGGTGTAGACGGCAGCCGCCTGTCCAGCGGAGAGCGTGCCGGACTGGGCCTCCCATCCAGAGAGGATGGAGAAGTGGTGGAGCGCGGCATGGACGGCCCACCAGTGCCTCGACCGTTCATGAGCTTCTCGCTGGCCCGCTGGGAGGACGGGGGTGTGAGTGACGGAGGTTTGAGGGAGGAGGAGGAGGAGGGGGAGGAAGAGGAGGAGGAAGACGAGGAGAGGCGCACGTGTGCTGCAGAGTCGGCACGGCTGAGGCAGGGCATCTTCTCCAGGCTTACGACTGGAAGGGATACACTGCAGAGGAAAAGAGTGGAGTTAAAACACCGGTGTAGGAGCAGAAAAAGCAGCATGCAGCTTTTTATTTACTCAGCAATCTCATAAAAATGTTGTAAAGATGTGATTAAGAAAGCGATCATGTTGAAAAAAGGCAGTGTGTTCCCACCACGTCTTGTTCCGTGCCCCCTTTGGTGGATAGACAGCCAGAGGTGCCTTGCTGAAGCAGGACTGAGGGTAATCTTTAGGGACCCTGAAGGCCAGTGTGTCCCCCGGACTGGGAGCCACCGCGGCGGCCACTGCAGGTGCTTTGGGCTTCATGGGGACCAGGGGGCTCCTGGAGGGGGCAGGGGAGCCATGGCGCTTCTCTGGAACAAGTAAGAAGCATCGTGTGTAAGGTCAGAAAAAAAAAGGATTCTCTTGTTATCAAGACCATGCATTGCTAGTGGGTACTTTTTGGATTTGGCTCCTTTTTTATTCATCTGATTTGCATCTGATTGGCACCTGTGTCTAGTACTGCGTGTAGTGTGGTGATGTGTTTACACCAACTTAGTTTTTTCTACCCTGCTTAGGTGCCAGATGGCTGTGTTGTAACACAGGAGAGACAAATCTGTGCCAGAACCTTTCCACACACAAAAAAACATTGCATTTACAAATCAATTTAGTGCACTTTTCTCTAATTAGCAACTTGCCTGACACCATCTGAAGTGTCCTTGTGTGATTAACTCCACCAATCTGCTATTGTGTGAAGTTGAAACAAGAGCCAACAATTATAAATACATTTTGACCCAGATCTGATCAGAATACAAAAGCAAAAGGATGCCAAGACACAGAAAGAAATGTAGAGGGGGGAATAAATCAGGGGGGGAAAGTCGGAGAGGAGAGGCGCTCACACTTACGGTTTTTGCTATGCATGTCTTTGTGGGAGAAGGGTGGGGAGGGAATGAGGGGGTGTGGTCCAGGACTGTTTGTCTCTCTCTGTCTCACTGGGAAACTACACCCCAGCTACCTGAATGAAAACAGAGGGGCGAACATGTCATAAAAACAAATAAAGGAGGAGGGGAAACACACTGCACATACAGTAACAGAAGTGTTTTGAATCACTAACAAAGGTGTTGAAAGTATTTTGTAACATTTAGCTCTAAAAGAGGTGTAATTCCATTGTGTTCACAGTTCAAAACAAAATTATTCTAATCTAACAGCTACTTCAGGAAGCAAATAACCTGCGAGATCTAGCAATATGAAGCTAATAGATAAGTAGGTGAAAAGCAGCTGTTAGTTTGGGGATGAGGCCGGCCCTGGTGGCTAGCTGAATTTCCTGTCTGCTGATAAGATGCAAATCTAAAACTGAAGAGAGCAGTGAGATGAGGAAATACACCCAAAGGGAGCATCTCAGGTACATGTATAGACTGCTAAATTTCACTCAGGAGCTTAATAACAGACCGTGTGTAGGCATTTGTGTCTGAGTCATTAATATTCACCTTGGAACCGTGTACAAAAATACTGTTATAAATGTACATCCATACACTTTTCTCAGGCCCTGCCTTAAAATACTTGACAGAGAGTGACATGTACAAGACAAGGTCAAGCTAAAACAGCTCCCAAATGCAACTGTATTACTCTCACACACAAACACACAGCGACAGACTGTCAGAGGCCAGTCCCTTAAAAAGCTTTGCTATATTTCACAGCAGCCATATTTAAATGTTATAGCAAGTTAAGCACAGGTGTTATTTATAAAATGATTAATGATGCTTGTATTTAATGTGTCAGTACCAGGGCCCTGACTATGCCTGTCATAACAATTACAATAACGGCTTATCAGAAAATTGATTACCGATATGGTGGCTGATATAGTCATTAGATGAGATTTGGATTAGAAGACACTCTAATGTCTATAGAGTAGATATGTATCCACCACCAGCAGATGGTTCACTTCATTTAGCACAAAGACTGAAAGCAGGTAGAAATAGCTCACCTGGCCAAGAACCAACTGGCACTGAAAAACCACAAAGTGTCATTTTTACCTATAGCTTCATATTTACCGCACAAACATGAGAGTGGTGTTGATCTTCTCATCTAACTTTGTGTAAGAAAGGGAATACGCACTATTCATCTAAAGCAATGCAAAAGCCTCACAGAGGTATAATACTATTTGATTGATGTCAAAGTGCTTCTAACTACCTGTAGTGTAAATTTAGAGAGGGTGACCTTAAAACAAACTCTCTGTAAGCAGCATAGGGGATTATGTGTGTGTGTGTTTTACAATGTTTTACAACCCAGTTAATGAGCGTAGTAGTGGTCCACTAACAGCAGCACGTTGGAACAAAAAGGGCAGAGCAGACAAACCTACCGACCCTGTGTGTTTGCTCAGAGTGCATGAGTGCACATGAAAGTGTGCTGCAGGTTACTGAGAGAGAGTGTGTGCTCAACGTGTGTGCCAAGTGTGTCTCTGTGTATTGAAGAGATTAGCCATTGCATGCAAAGTATAACAGGTGCATGTGTGGGTATACCACGATGTTTATAATTTATTTTTTGCAAGTGTGTGTGTTTTTCTCTCAGGTTAAGGCTATAAGTATGCAGAGTAGAGTGTATACGCCTCTTTCTGCAGTATGGATCTATGAGAATACTTTGCAGGAGCGTAATTAGCGTACGTGAGAATGTGTGTGTGTGTGTGGCAGGTGTGTAAATAGGCCAGTGGAAGCAGAGGACCGGGGAGGCAGCTGTATTCAGAGTAGCAGGATCAAAGTCCAGAGCCACATTTGCAGGTATGCAGTTCCAACAGTAATCATTTCACACATTAAATCACACATTATTTCACCCAGTTTCACACACCAATTCTAGTCAACTCAGCTGTACAGTTCAATGAAGCTGCACTGTAGCAATAGGCTGGGAAAAACTGTGAATGTGTTCTTTTTTTCCGTATGGATTTTTATTTCTTTATTTTCAGCATTTTCTTGTTTTCCCAGGCAGGAACAACTTAAATAATATATCTGAGGCAATATATCCGCACATACATTCTTTGCTTGTAACTTTGTGGGTCCAATTTGTACTGCTATTCAAGCATGCTTTTCTTTTTATTCCTGTCTTTTTTTTTCAAATAATACAAGAGTAAGCTTTTTTTTAATGCTTTATGTTGCAAAATTAAAAAATACAATTTGTATTAAAACTAAAATAGCAAAATAGCAGAAAAAAAGTTGATTCATAGCTATAAAATTTAAATCAGGATAATTATTAGCATCTTAAAAATGACAAACGTAACACAATGTAAAAAAAAAAAGTAACACATAATGAACAACTTATTTCCCTATATATATATTATGCTTTGAAACAGAGCTCATCCTGTGAGTGAGGAGCCAGCTGAGAGCAAACCGTACTGATTTACAATACATGGACGACTGCCCAGGCAAGGTCACTAAGCCACTCGACCACAAGGGCACCCTCACTACTACGCTCTCCTGCCTGCCTGTCGTTATGGCAATGCTGAGAGCCCAGCTGGTTGCCGATTGGCTGCTGACTCATCCTGTGGGTGGAGCCACAGCATGACTAGGAAGCGGAGGCTCTCAGAGCTCAGCTGGGTTTGTTTACATTGAGCGGAGAGGAGCAGGGGACGGAGGGAAAGCATTTATGAAGATTCTCTGTTATACAGGTGATCGAGAAGAACTGAGTCAAAGGCCAATATACTGAAGAAGAGTGTTTTTAAAGCATTGGGATTCTGGATCACAAACTCAGTTGGAAACCTCATATAAAATATATAAAAACAAAGTCAGCAGAAAGTGCTGCAACCCTGCAAAAAAAGCTATTTGGATAGTCATAATGTTGGATATAATGATCATCGAAACATTCACTTTCCCTACCTTGAAATTAAATGATTTACTAGAATTTCAGACTAATGTTCAAAGCCAAAAACAACCTACTCTCTCATCAACTGTTATCAAGTACTTTTGTTGTTGTTTATTTCTTATAGTTCTAATTTTTATTTTATACAATTTATCTTAATTTTATCTCTATTTTATTATTCTATTATTCTATTTTTTTATCTCTTATCTTGTAATATAGGCTATTATGAATTAAGAGGAAATTTTAAAGCTTTTTGGTATTTTTTTTATGTCTGATATTAAAATAAATATATATAAGAAATACACATACTGTTATACATAAAGACAGCATGTTTATGTCTCTTGTAAATGTGAGTGAATAAGATAATTCCTACATTAAACAAGGCAACATTTCCATTAACTGTATTTTGTAACACATCAATGCAAATGAAGACATTAAAAACCCTGAAATATACAACTGCTCACAGTTGTAGTTTGTCAAAGAAAGGCAATAGCTTTTCTGGCAAGCAGGTCTTTCAGATGAACAGCAGTCCAAAATAGCGACAAAAGAAAATAATGGGAAGATTTGGTGCTGTGAATAGACTTTCTAAAAAAAAAAAATGCTAATACTGAACATCTTAGTCCTCAACACAGCTTAAGAAGATCAAACATTTTCCGCCAAAAACTAATATCAGCATGGAGGGGCGCTGTGAAAAGAAAAGATCACTATGAAGGAAAGTTCTCAAAAGTATACTGACTGACTTTTTATGTATCACATTTAACATAAAACAGTGTAATTTCCATGAGAATATATAATATGAAAAGGTAAAATATGAAATGAAGAGCAGAGTGAACATTCGCTTGTCCTAAACCTGTGGCTGTTACATTATTATCTCCTGCAACGAACCCACAAATTATTAAATAAGTAAGTCAGTAAATAAGTAAGTAAAAATATATAAAGTGTGCTGAGGACTTTTTTACTTTCTCCAGAGCCATATGGGGCTCTTTGGCTTCTCTCCAGTGGCTCCCTGTTGCTTTGACCAAAAAACCATTTGGACGTAAATTAATTCTGTTTACGTGTTAATTCTGTATGTAGGCCTAAAGTTATACTTTCATTCTCCAATTTTAAAAAATATGTAGCCTATAGACAGACAAAAAGAGAAAATTTAAGTCAACTTAAATCTTAGCCTATGCACATCTGGTCGTTTGCCCTGTCCTCAAAAAGGACAGTGCTTCTGGTTTAGTGGTATGCTTGATCTGCAGCGGGAAACTGGCAAATTGCTTTTAATATAAGGCTTAAAAATGTGGCTCCAAGTGGATTCAGATGTTTCTTTCCTGGCCAGAAAATAGCTCATTTAATGGAAGAGATTGTTGACCCCTGGTCTAGAAAATAAATGAATGACTTTGCATTTCTACATACCATGATACAAAGAAAGTACCTCTGATGTGCAGTAGCAGCTGGCATTTTAATTGGCCCGAGCAGTAACACAACAGCGGAAACAGCAACGCCACCAGTAAACGAAACTAAGCAGAACTTCTGTGGTTACGGGCAAAACTTTCCAACAACAGACAAACATCATGTGAAGTGAACACCACAGCCCGGGCATGCACACACACACTCACACACACACACTTTAACACAACAACAAAGCTAGACAGGGAAGCACTGAGCAGCCCAAACACTTGTTAAAGATAGGAGAGAAATAAAACCAAAAGGAAACAGAGAGTATTATTCTTGGACCTGCCTCAGAGCTCAATTAATCCACTACCACAGAGAAAAGTTGAGAGAAACAGGAGAGACAGACACTCCCACTGACAGCAAACAGCCCTTTCATCGTGCACTCGACTCACTCGCACACAGCAAGCCACCAGCAGTGGAGACAGACTGAGAGAGTGAAGGGAAGAAATTGTAGTAGATGAGAGAATTGGAAGAAATACACACAGACATATCTGGAAACGGCATGAAGTGCTGATTTATCCAAACGCAAAGCTTCAAACGCATGAGAAACAAAAATCTAATCAATTGTGACTCTCTACTTTATCATGGTGCTCGGGGCCAAAACGCCCCAACAAATTAAATGCTCTTTGAAATTAAATAATTAGGGCTGTCAAGTGATTAACAGAAAACATAATTAGTTACATGCCTAAATGCTTTTTTAACTCTTCTTAAAGGTCATAATTAAAATATAACACTAACCTCTAGCACCAAAATTGCCCTGCAGGTCATTGTAATCAATTTAGTGATAGAGTTGCTTAATCTGTCACAAGTAGACTTTCTCAGTGACTCAGTCTGACGCCTGTTCGAGTGTGACCTTATGAAACTGGTTGCTTAAAGCAGCATCGGAGGATTGTGCTTTGACATGATATTTCAGGCTTGACTGAAAATTATTTATTTATTTTCTTTTTTGACGTGTTTAATTTCTTAATTGAAATTAACGCATTATTTCGACAGCCCTACTAATTACACAAGCCCTTAGAAAACACAAAAATAGGAAGAAAGTATAAATAAGTTCCCCACATTGCATAAAAGAGCGGTGAAATCATATATCTTCAGTGGAAAAATGTCTTTGTAACATCCTGGTCTGCCCATAATAAGATTTGAGGTTCACCCACAAGCATTACAAACAATTTCTCTGCACATTTTCTCTTTACAAGCTCATGGGCGAGAGCATGGTATGAACATACTGCCAGTGTGAGGGATTTATTTGATATCCCACTGGGGCCACTTATGCTAAGAATATACATGCTTGTCTTAGTCTAAAGAGATTTAAACAAACAAATCCACTAAATGGAGCATGTCTCTTCTGAAGAATGAAATGCACTATATGTCGACCCTGTATTAAACATCTATCCAGCACAGTTCCTAGCTTAAGTTATGATCGCCTTCTTCGTCACTAAAGCTTGAGCAGCAAACTGGGCGAGTGTAACTCTGAGCCACTGACCCCTGAGGCAGCCAACCCCCTCCTCCTCTGCCCGTGTGTGTGTGCATGCATGAGTTTCTGTATATGTAAAGCCTCGGTGCCGATTCGACGCACAGGTCAAGCATGAAAGCAGATCCCATGATGGATACACACAAATACAAGGGGAAATGCAGAGCTACAACACTTAAAGTAGAATCCCCAGCAGGGAACAATGACTTGTGAGTATATTACGGTAATAAGCAACAATGGAAGAAAATGCATGAAAAACATCACAAGAAAATCTTGACAATGTCACTTCCTAGAGGCAATCCACTCAGCAGCAGGTCAGGGGGAGCATTTCTCATGTCATGACACACAGCAGTTGTGTGTATAAAGCTACAAATTCAAGAATGAAGTCAGTGAATCAGCTAAAGTGGATGGACAGTATGACTTATAGGTCAATACACAGCGCAGTGCAGTTAAATCATTATAAATATATCAGTATATGATGAAACTAGATGAAAATGGTTCACACATACGACGTTTCTACTAGTAAGCATGTGACTTGGCCTGCTAGTCCACCACAACGTCTGCTTGTTATCATACTGTGCCCCGAGGATAGATTTGTTTTATGGGGAGCTCTCAGGAGATTCCCACTCCTGACTGCGTGTGTGTCTGCGCATGAGTGTGTTTTAGACCTGTTGTTACCCGACCTCTGTGTGCGTGTCAGCAAGCAGAAACACTGCCAACTAAAGGTGGTGGTGGTGGGGTGGTGGGGCTGCAGGAGCAGGGACAAAACAACAGCGCCTGCCAGAAGTCTATGAGTGTGTGTGTGTGTGTGTGTGTCTCAC
Organism: Serranus cabrilla; assembly: GCA_903364295.1. Taxonomy (NCBI): domain Eukaryota; kingdom Metazoa; phylum Chordata; class Actinopteri; order Perciformes; family Serranidae; genus Serranus; species Serranus cabrilla. The sequence continues at coordinate 1,656,477 of CAFUXE010000310.1, read as the reverse complement.
AATACCACTGACCTCTTTCTGCTGAGAAACAGAAAGTGAGAATGTGTGTCCATGCAACTCCACTGGCCTCTCTCCTCTCGGGGAGAAGTGTGTGTGTTCATTAAGCGTGACCATGCACCCCCCCCCCTCCAACAAACCCCCACCCCCTCCCACCCCCGCGCTCCAACAGACGGCTCTGGCTGGTGCACGTGCCGCCAACAGAAGGAAGCAGCAGCTCGCGGGCAGATGCGAGCGCGCTCAGTGGAGCCACAATCAAACACAAACAAGGGGTAGACGGACAGGGTGGAGGGCCAATGAGAGGCGGGAGCAACAGCGCGACCACATCAACAACAAATACTCTTCACAGGCTGAGCAACATCTCAGCTACTTCATTAGGTTTTGTTACTGAAATCGCAGTCTCCATAGCAACAAATATTGCATTTTATGAATTTATAGTTTGTAAAGCTTATGCACGAAAATAATGGCTGATATTGTAATTCTTTTAATCTGGAATTAAAATAGACCTTTAATTAAACATCATTACTGTTTAGTTTTAGTCAATTGCTAAATATTAAAAACAGAATGGTTAGAAAAGTTAACATTATTTCTACATCACGCCAAGCAACAATTTCTGCATATATATTGTGTAGAAAAAGTTTTCATAACAGCACATATCAGAATTAAAGAAATAGTTAAATAAACACCAATACTGTTTAGTGTCTGTAAATTGCTATTATTTAAAAAAAAAACATTTTAAAAATTCAAGTTTTCAGAAGGCTATTATCGGACAGCTTATACAATATTGATATCAGTCAACCAATATATCTGTCGGGCTATAATTATAACTTTGATTAATTGACTACTAAGTGGATGAAAAAAGGCTCAATTCTATTGGTGACACGATAAAAAAAAAACTAAAATTCAATCTTCATCTTCAGCATTTACAGTGACATGAACCTCAATATGTACCTTGTTGTTAGTTAATAATTGCAGATGTAAATAATTAATGGACATTGGGAATGTGAGAGAAGAAATAATAAATTCACTTTAGATTGTCTGATTAATGACATAAAATATTCCAAAAACATAAGGTTACGCTATATTCTCTGACCTGATTTCAGTTAATTAGCGTTAGCTTATTCTTCCATCTCAGGGGATCAACTGAGTACCTTAAATGTAATAATCAATTTTAATCTATTTAATTGATTTGTCGTTGCAGCCCTACAATAAGAAAAGCAGTACCTTTCAGGCAAGAGGTTCAACATATGAATGCATCAACCCATCAGCCTGTTGAATCTTCCTTTTGCTTGTTCATTTTTATATTAAATATGCAGAAATGGTTATTCCCATAATTGGCTTTGACTGTATATTCCTTTCTTGGATTAAAAAAAAAACCTTGCGCACTGTGCCACATCTGCTCCATTATTCTGTGAATTATTTAGTGTTTTTCAGTTATCGTCAGCCTGCTGAGTATTACAAGGTTTAACCAAGTGGTGTTTGTTTGTGTGGAGGATAAGTTTTAGGTAGACTGTGTTTCCAAATGCCCTGCAGGGATAAACAGAAATGATTGTATTGATCTGAATGGCTCTCTGTGTGTGGGCATGAGCATGTTTCTGCGTTCTGTGTGTCAGTGTGACAACTGGAGATACCCGGAGGTGTTTGTGTGTGTGTGGGTGACTTGGTAAAGTGTATGAATATGCCCTACGGTTTCGATGTGTGACTATGCCCTGGGCGGTTTGTGTGTGTGTGTGTGTGGGTGTGTCTTACCATAGTGTGTGAGGATGCCCTGAGGAGTGACCACCTGATTGCAGACATGGCAGACAACAAGACAAAAATCCTCCAGTGCTGGAAACTGGCTGTAGACAAGCATCTCTGAGGAAGACATCAAGAGTAGACAGCAGAGTTTAGAAAAAGAACAATCAGAATACAGAACAGTCTTACGGGTCAGTTTAGGTCTTAGCAGCACCGACTCATTTGTTCAGACATAACTCAATACTCGCTTCCAGTGGTTTAAATAGGGCAGCAACTCATGATTATTTTCATTAGCATCTGGTCATTTATTTTCTGGATTAATTATTTTGTCTCTAAACTAAAATTATAATCAGAAACTAGTTAGAATTTGCCCATTATAATGATAGTTGCATATTTGAAAACATGACCAAAGATAGCTAATTTATAATCACATAAAACAACAAAAGGAAATAAATTCATTCATTCATTTAGAAATGTAAAAAAAAAAAAAAATAATATATGTGTATTTAACTTACACAAAAAATGTATGAAAAGTTAAGTTAAAGTTAGAAAATCTTTACAATATATAAAACGAAGGAAAGGTGCATAAAAATATGTGTGTTCAACTTATATAAAGTAACATAAAATTAAGATACTCAAGTAATTAACTCAAAATTGTATATACTTGTATAAAGTACTTGTTTTCTCAATCATCACCTACATTGAGCATCAGAAAAATCACCTTAGACACACAGATTGACATAAAGGACAAACAATTCTTTCAAACACATACAAAAAAAAGAGACACCCCACCATTAAACAATAACTGCAGATTGATCAAAATACTGAGAAAAACAAATATGTCCAATGGAAAACAGCTAGTATCTCTTTTGGCTTAGATTTGAGAGCCTAATCTCCCTGTTCCCAAACAAGCTTTGCTGACAGAAATCACAGTCCTTATTAGCATGGGGCTTAAGCCAGACTCACTGAGGGGAGGTGGGGTGTGTATGGATGTGCGTGTTTGTGAAAACTCGCTAGGGGAAAATTAGGAGAATGTGTGGGTGTCTGACAGAGTATGGGTACATGTCGTCATGACCTTGCACCACTGGCGGGTTTTCTGTCATCTGGGAAGTCAGAGAGATCAGCAGTCAGGAAACAGATCTGCGAGGTTACTCAAGGTCACAGCCATATCATACAAATATGTAGACAACGTGAGCCTGTGCGTGTGTGTGTACATACGGCGAAAGGTCAGAGTTGGTTTCATTACTCATGCATGAAGTGTTCAAGGACACAAACACTGAGCTTGTCATGGTCGCTGGTAGGAATATTTTAAAACTTTTGACTTATGTGAATACTGATTGAAGACTGCTGTTAAATAAATACATGAGGGTAATGAGACCGAAGCAAATGAAGGGCAAGATTGTGATACCAAAGCGATAAAATAAACTCATAATAAGTGCTGAGGAATTGGCTTTCACATCAGGCCTGCAGCTGGATGTGGAGCAGCTGCACTGAAGCAGTTAGTGCTGAGATGCTTTGCACAAGTTCACCTTGTCAATATGGAGGAGGAGATTATTTCTCACTCATTTTCCACAATTTCTAAGCATGCTCCTGGATTTTAGCCACAATTCAAACTCGCTGCTTCCTGTGTTTGCGGACCAAAAACCGCTTTCCCTCACTGGCAAATAAACTGCAGTGTTTGTTTTTGACTTAACTAAAAGGGGCCCGATCTGAGCTGTAACACAAACACAAATGGAAAGGTGTGGCTGCACGCGATGAACAACTTTTAAACATGTTGCTGTATTCAACAGGTTATTAGGGTTAATAACTTTGTAATGTGAGCGTTTAAAATGAGAGCCTGGAAACAGTGCTGCAGGTTAGCTCGACCTGCCAAATAGTGGTTTCTGTTCAAAAAGTCGATCAGCAGCCAATGGAAACGAGCACATTTTCATGTTAATAAACTACAAGAAAAAGCCAGGCAAAACTAAATATGCAAAGGACTTTAGTGGGAGTACTAAAAAAAAAGAAAAGGCAAGAATGCAATTTCCTCTGCATCTGCCAAGTCAAATGCAAACTAAGTGCGTCGCCTATTTCTGCAGCCTGAATTGTGTGTGTTTCTTAAGCCAACCGCCACACGCTGCCAAGTGACTGACAGGCCTGAAAATGAACTACAAAAACAATCAGTCACTGGTGAATAAACATGTTTGGAGCTACTAAAACAATCAATCAGTGTGCATTACATTTATAGTAATAAATCAACTTCCAATTGATGAACAGCGGGATAGAAAGAAGCTTGAAAAGAACTTACAGGTAAACAAAAAGGGTTTGAAATTAGAGAGTGTCAACATTAAGACAGAAAAAGAACAGCAAGTTACCCAGCACAGCTTTGGAAAACTGAGGAAAGGCTGACGTAAATATGCATCAGTTACAAAGAGACGGCAACATGTTACTCATGTTTCACTGAGAAAATCACCTATAATCACCCTCTATCTGTGATGCTTCGTTTTAGCGCATGTCTCTTTAAGCCCTCTCCTGAAAAAGCCCCGTCTGCTCTAACTGGCTAGCGTTTTCTTTCACATCTTTGCTCTCGCTGTCTCCATACCACCATCTTTGCAGCATGAGTGGCCAGAGGAATGACTACAAGTGATTAAAGCGGCTATTTTTACCATAAAAAGTAAAGCCCAACATATATATTGGTTGACAGATATTATCGGTGAATATTCTGTCAGATATGTGCCATTATGGATTTTGTGAAGAGTCACCAATAAGCTTCAAACCAAACATAATCGTATGTGTTCCAGCAGGAATGTGATCCGAATATGGGAAGAAAACAACAACATCAGCATCCTTGGTTACATGTGGCTATATGTAGCAGTGAAAGTAGTGTGCCTGGAGCAGAGAGCCATACATAGAAACCCTGCACAAACTGATGGAGCCAAAAAACATTAGCAATGGAGTGTTCAGAATGGTCAGACACCTGAGGGTTTAAGCTCAAAGGGAGCACTTTTACAAAAGTTTGGTTTTTTGAACAGGCACACCAGTTAATTATTGCACCAAAACAGAGTAAACAAGCAGCTACAGTTCTGACCCCGGGCTCCAAGCTGTTTTCTCAGTTTTACAAAACTGTCCAAGATACAAATCTGGGTCAAACTTAAGAGTTCAAAATGGCTCTAGGATCTTGTACAAACACAGACCCAATTTTATGTTTAATAAGAGAGTTTAACTTTCAGGCAGCGCTCCAAAGCAGGTGGCAGATCTTTTTCTTGTAGTTAAAGCTGTTTTCAATAGTAATTGTGACATGCTGTCTTTGTAGCAGGAACTGAACTAAATGTGCTGGGTCATTTAAAAAAAGTTAAAACCTACTTCTCCCAAGTTATTACTGTATAACGCTTCAAACATCTGTTTTCAAGGTCAGAATGATCGGATCATCAGGTATAAAAGCCAGGCTGCAAAATGAACTCCTGCCAGGGAAACTATTAAATGAAGCCATTTATAGAATAAACCATAAAAAGGTTCCATTGATATATATCACAAATTGTGAAACTAGAGTTACAATCTCACATCTAGGCTGAATACATTTACATCAAGGACAAGCTCATTCCACTCCAGTGTCTATTCAGAAGCTCATTTACTTTTTACACATTCTCTTTCCTTCAGACTATACTCAAATTGTGGAAATATATTTGATGGCAACATCTTATGGTTATTTTTATTATCAGTTATTCTGCAAGTTATTTCTCTAAAATGCCCACAAAAAAAAGACAAATCACTACTTTTCTTGGTCCCAAATTGACCTCAGAGGATGAAGAAAAACAACAAATCCTCTTCAAACAACAAATGAAAATAGTTGCTAATTAATTTCTATATAGACTTTATACTGTTTGGCTTTTATGCATTTTTCAATCCGGCAATTTTCCATAGGGCGTCATGGAACTAAAAACTACCTCTCTTTATAGCATTTTCTCTTTTTTCTTTTCTTTTTTTTACTGCATTCAAGCATTGACAGGATAAAATGAGTCACTTCAGCTTAACTATTTAGGCCTAAATGCAGACAATAGAACTACATTTACTAAATGACTAATTTTGAGTAGTCTGCTCTGTTGCTTTTTTAAATGCTCTGCTAAAAGGTTTCCAACACCAGAGGAAACAGCTCGAGTACTGCTGAAAGTACTGTGCCATAGCCTGCTCGGTGCGGTGAGCCCTATCTGTGTGATGCACACTGCAGTTCAGTGCATTTACACTCAAAGCACATTTGATCTGGGACAACTCTCAAAGCATGTCTGCAGAGACATCTCCACCATACTAGTGTCTTAGGCAACATACTGTAACTCACAGTTGAAGTTATCTTTATTAGCTGTTTATCCACAATATTGAATATTGGAGCCTGACAGATAAATTGATTTGCAGATATTATTGGCCAATATTGGCCTAGCAAAGGCCTAACGACATCTGTTTATATGCTGTCCGATATGAGCTGAAACTTTTTTTACATTATATATCATGCACAAAAAATGCCGCTTAAAGTGATTTAGTAATAGTGTTAGTTATTATTTTCTTTAAAGTCAGCAATTGACTGACACTGAACAATAATGATGTTTATTTAGTCGTTCTTTTTCCTATTTATGCTATTTTTGTTGTTGTCAATTATAACATTGGCTGACAACAGAATACATTGTTTGTATACTGTATAATAACATATTACAATGTTAAATATTTACAAAAAAATAATATATCAGCCACCATTTCACCACTCTAAAATCAGTATCAGCCTAAAAATGGAGTCTAGTAATAATAGACATATAAGTTGATTATTTAAATAGTTCTTGCCCTGCTTGATGTTGAAACGTTTTTTACGCAGAGTTGAAAAATGTTGAAAATTCATATGAAAAAGGAAGGATGTAGAAAAGTCTTCAACAGCAATGCTTTTGCAATTTTCACTCTAGCTCAAAAAAATATACTATAATGACTGTATCAGTTAATTTCTCCTGTAAAATCAGTATCAGCATCAGTCTCAAAAATCCCATATTGGTCTGGCTCTTTTGAATAGTCTCAGAGAGGGCTCATATATACTTAATTATCACCTAAAGAATCGCTTTGACAACACGATGTTCCTGATAATTTCCACCCCTGCTAAAGACAGTGGTAAACATACAAATAGAAGAGGCATTACAGCACTGCCTATTTCTAGTGAGATGATGACAGTGGTTGTCAGTCTAGCCCTACAAAGTTGCTGTTGGTTGTCATCATCTCTACTGTGTGTCAGAGTGAGAAAGAGACATAGATACCAATCATGTCCTGCATCACACACACCAATTACTGCCAACTTGGCCTCACCATCCACAAATATGTGTGTGCACTGAAAACTCAAGTGAGTAAACAATTAATCACGCTACTTTCTGACAGAAATTTACAAATAAAGCATTTAGGACGTGTTTTCCTGTGCGTTTGTGACGCTTATGGACGTTTGTGTGTGTGTGCATATCTCTCTCAGCGGGGCCTTAGTGTCATGTTGCCAACAGATCAGCAATTCTGGAAACACCGCTCCAGTCTGGCTCTGAGAGAGGAAGATGAGGCATGCGAGTGAGTGTTCGTGTGGGAGAGTGGGGGGGTGGGGGATCGGTATTTGACCAGTGAGAGTGAGAAGAGTTTCCCCGGCTGTGTGTGTCAGTGTGTTTGTACGAGGGCTGCAGCACGCTCAAACTTTCAGGGATGACTCAAGTGTGTTAGTGTGCAGCGCGTGCTCTTGGGGGTATTTATACGTGGTGAGGTGTGGAGGAACTCCTCTGGCTCCGTCCCTGGAGGCTTGAGGGGGGTGGAGGTACCCGCTCACTGCCTCAGGGCACCCCATAACTCCCTCCACATAAACATGACATTTATATATATATATAAATTCTAGCTCAAAATAAACACAGTAAGAATCATAAATAATTCAGACTTTCAGCCACATATAAGCTTTACCAATTAAAGTTTTAACAGTCTAACAAACTATAGACACACATAAAAATACACTACAACAGCTTCTCACTTTAACTACTGTTGTTAATTAGGTCTATTAAATTTGAACCCCTGCACTTTTCATTTATGTTCAACAGCATAATAGCTTAACTAAAGGTTAATAATTAAGTAAAAGTTTAGTAATTTGTTATGCAAAAAAAGCCAAACATTTTCTGGTTTCACTTTTCTTTGCCATTCATGATAATAAACTATGCTTTTGACATCTTACTGACAAAACAATGAATCAGTTATTCAGGAAAATAATGGCCAGCTTAATCGATAATGAAAATAAGAGTTAGTTGCAGCCCATTTAACACATTCACCTAACGGCTGATTCTGTATTTGTTCTGTTTATCTTTCTAATGACACCAAAACAGTTAGGTTACATTTATAAGTTAATCAAAAAAAGTTAATTGGTAACTATTTTGATAATCAATTAATCATTTTCAAGCAAATAGTGATACAATCTCTTATCCCAGCTGTATTTAGCAGTATTAATTTCTGTATAATGACAACACTAACAGCAATGATTCTGACAGATTCATTAATAAAAAAAAGTTTAACTGTTGTTAATGTTATTACTATCATTCTGCTTTTAGCCCTGAAAAGACGAGTTGTGTCATTGTCATATTTTATTAACCTAGCAAATATAAAATAATGAAAATTAAAATAATGGCTAAAAATAAATTAATGACCAAGGCATTTTATCGAAGTTTCAGTTTGGTGACAACACTAACAACTACGTAATTCAGACACACTCAAAGCAATGTTTTCCCTCAATTAAAAAATATGCATGATGCCTAATAATAGTGTTTTCTATGAGAACATTTTAAAAATAAAGATTCCCTGGCATCCTTACTGCCACAGACCAAGTGTAACAAAACAATAACAAACCATCACCGTGTCAGTGACAGCGTTAAGTATCTAACTTCCTTACCTTCTTTGCTGAGCCTCACGGCTTCACCGAGGCAGTAAAGCTCTTTGTCGCTGTTATCCAAGGACGAGTCTGCGTGAGAACAAACACAACAGCCACTTACAAATACGCACAAGCATTCACAACAAAACTTTGGGGCCATGCGTTGAGCCATGCTGGGTCCGAGGCTGGCTATTCGGGTTAGCATTAGCCTGCTAGTGAAGCTGTCAAAGCTAACAAACTTACAGCTGGCCAGTTGAGGATATCATTACTGCACGCGACAGTGGCACAAACTCAGCATTGTAACGGTTAGCTTAGCTCACGCGCATGTGCACGACTGTCAAGGCAGCCTATAAATACTGCATTTCGTAGTAATATTTTTTGACAGTTACTTTGCTGCGCTTTGACAGACCCTGCCTGCATGGTGGAGGAGCTTACTCAACTCAATCACAGACAGTTGGACCACGCACTTCCCGACAGTTTGTCCGCAAAAACAACAACGCTACCGACGTGCGAACTTACTGTCAACAAAACGTAATTTAGCCGCACTGACGAAGGAAGACCAAGGCTCGCAAAGGAAGGTATCCGGACTTGGTATTTGGCGATCCAGTGTCGCCATTGCTCTTCCTTCTTGTTGCTTTGCTGAGAGCCGTTTTTTCCTCTCTCTCCTTCGCACGCAGCAGGCGAAAAACGAAAGAACGAGATATGCTGACGTCATCGTCGCTGGGCTTCGGCTCGGTTCGGCATCTGTCGGAGCATTGAGCGGTTGAGCGACAGGCAGGGAGCTACTCACGAGTTCAAAAGTTCAGTAACAGTATATAGGCACAGATTTTAAAACAAAATATGTGTTTGGGAATTTTGTATGCAACGCTGAAACAATATTTTCAATCTGTATCACCTTTTCCTTTATTTTTTTATTTCATAATTGTTTGAATTCGTATATGCCTGTGCCCCTGATGTGTGTACTGTACATGTCTTTTCTTAAATAAAGAATAAAAAAAATGATGCTAATGTCAGCAAAACATTATTTTCAGCACTCTAAGACATGACATTAAAAAAACAGACATGAAGAGAATACAATTTAACATAGTTAATAACAATTCAAAAGACATTATTCTACATTTAAACCTTTTTCTTCTGTTTTATCTATCTTGTATTGAACCTATTTCAGTTAGTAATTTCCTTTGTTTACGTTTTGTTCAATTCTATGTATGTAAAACAATTTGTAAACTTGTTTATGAAAATGGTGCTAATTGGGCATTTTGTAAATATCAAAATAAGTGCACAATATCAGAGCATGAAGGAAATGTTAGAACTTCATGTACCAATGCTAGATTAAAATCTTCTCTCCACTTCATTAAAAGAAATGAGACTGTTCGGGCTTGCCAGGGAGTTGTAAAGTAATGGGTTTTGGAAAGAGGAGGTCACAACTATGAATAACACTAAAACCCTTTTACGACGTACAGTAACATTTTACTGTATAATAGTTTATGTTGTAAGGTTACAGCTGCAGTTTAATGTTGGAATGAATATTCTGATTTATTGATTGATTGTAGCCTACATTGCAATTAGTTATACAACACCAGCTTTCAGACTAACAACAAAAATGTAGACAGGAAGAAGCAGGGATTTTCAATTAATTATATGTGAATTTAATAGAGGATATAATTTATGAAATATGTCTGTATTCCCCGGCCACTGAATCAAACTGTCCCAGGATGTTCAGCTCCTCAAAGTGGCTCAGTAGGTCAAGCTTCATGGCACTACATTGACCTCTTGTGGCTGAAAACTGAACATACATTTTAAGTGCAAAGTCAAGAGAGGTGACAGTTCCCTTTTTCAAGGAACTTTGAAGCAGAGCACAATGTTTCTCCCATTATGATAACGCTGAACAAAGTGGTCACTTAAATCCAGCTTTTTTTTTTCCAACAGATTTGAAGCTCTGTGGTGCAGCTGCATGAGCGAGACAGACGAGGGCGGAGATACAGAGGAAATGACAGCCTTAAATGAGAGCGGAGGAAATTACTTTTTATTAGTTTATACTGATATGTCGAATCCACACGCACTACATATGATGATGATATGACTTCCTGTCACACACACACGCACACCAGTGCACTTCTCTATTCTTTCCTCTTTCTCTCTCTATTACACCCACACAAAGGGTGACTCAGCCACAATGTTGTGTTTGTTTCCCACACAGTGATCATTGAGGTCACGGGACAAATCAGGAGGTCACAGGACAAACCAGGAAACACAAGTGCTATTTTTCCCGTCTTAACGGGTCATTATTAGGGTTTTAGGTCACTTCAACGTCTTCGAATTCTTTCACTCTTTCATTGAATGTAACTAAGTACATTTAGGCAAGTACTTTACTTTTAAGATACATGGACTTTACTTGAACATTTCCATGCATGTAATTTTTATACTTTTTTATACTTTTAATTTGATTCTATTCTTTCATAAGTAACTAAGTAACTAAAGTTGATACACATGCAATAAATAAATTAAATAAAAATAATAAAGAAATACATTAAATTAATAAATACAATGAATAAATAAAATAATAAATTAATTCATTTATAATAAATAAATAAATAAATAAATAAATAAATAAATAAAACCAAATAAAAACAAGCTAAAAGCTAAATAAAAATAGCCCTACCTGGAAAACAGTAAAATGCTGCTTACAGAAATAAATAAAAAACAATAATACAGTAATATATTAGGAAAATATATAACAATTTAAGTGAGGCCATCCTGCAAAAGGAGTACTTTTATTTTTGATACTTTAAGTGAATTGACATTTAGCAAAACTGTTTAGCTTTCAGATACTCACAGGTCCAGTGCACCAGTACTGAGGGACAGGAAGTTGATTGGAGAGATTAATGAAAAATCATTCATTTTTATTGAAAAAAACAAAGGTACATTGAAATTGTGCATGTCACAGAGTGAATGAATGTCTCTCTCGAATGAGACAGGTTAAATGCATAGGAATCATTGACAAAGCTATAGCGAGTTGGATGATGATTATACGAGTGCAGAGGCATAACCAGTACACCACACACACATTCATTTAACCCTGTCCGTCGGCACGGTTAAATGAATCGACATCATCTCACTCACTTACATTTTTTATTATATCGAAAAGCAATAAGAGAAAATCCGAAATTCCTTCAAATACTCATCTACACACGCTGAAAGTGAAAAATAAGAGAAAAAAGTGACAGTTTATAAAACATAACACCAGCTCACTGTTTGGTGTCTCATGAATGATTTATAAAAAAAACTAGACAATCAAAAAACAACACAAGACTTAAAATATGAAGGATTTAACATCACATGGAGATGCTGAACAAGCTTTAAAAAGGGAGGAAAAGGGAGTGCTTTGGCAGAGTTGTTTCTGCGTAACAGTGATGCAAAAGGGTGAAAAAGTCACATTAAAAATTATAACAACACACTGAACTTTCATCTGGTACCTTAGATGAGACTAAATAAATCAAAGCTTTCGGATACAGAAAGATTTCAAACTTTGGCTGCACTCTGCAGCAACATTTTCTTTAAGTAATTAAGTCGCCAACTTCCAATCAAGGATTCTTTATGGATTTCACTTTAAACACTCTCAGCATAAAAGCATATTAAGCACCATATGAGCGCACTGTGCATGCTGTGATAAGAACATCACACACTGACTGTACTTTCCTGATATGTGGGTTGGAGGCCGTTTTATACAGTCCATGTCAGAAATGTGTTAAAAATGAATATATATAAAGACTTTTACATGGATTCACATCTTGTCGTGTTCTTCATGAAAAGAGAACAACTCCACGGTTTTGTAAATTAATAATCCTAGTTTAGTTTAGATATTTTAACACCCATCAGCCACCACTAGAGGGCACATGGGCTGACTGTGAGAGAGCCTATGAATGAAAGAATGAATGAATATCTGAGTGAGTCATTTTCTACACAAGGTGCTAAAAAACAACAACAAAATATAACAAAAAATACACATGCAAGGTCAATATCAAATGTATGCAACAAACTGTATGTCAATAAATTACAATGAATGGCATTTTCTGATATGGTAATATAGTATAGAGAGTACAGTGGAAACCGTTTATAGTAATCATAGTGATAAACTGATGATAAGACACAAAAAGTTTTGAACAGGATGTATTTTAAATAATTCACTCTTAGTAACTAAGCAGTCTGCGTACATTATTCATTTAGGGTCTTTTTATACATGACAACATAAGAAGAAAAACATTTAAACTATGTTAATTCCTTTGGTTTTTTTAACTTTACTTTCATAATTCTTCGCCTTTCTGTAACCCATCTGCGTTATCAAACTTTATCCATTTCACACTGACAGCCTGCAGTTTATTTTCAGGCCTGTAAAATATCTAGAAATGCACCGAAACCACCACCAATCTGTGGTTTCATAGCCTCTTTGCACTGCACAGTGTTTGTGGAAAGCAAAGCATTAATTTAGACTTTAATCTAACTATAATTTGCCCTACAGGAAGCTATACTTTATATACTGTACTGTGCTAAAGTGTATTTGAATTACACACAGTATATTAAATTAGATTTGTACGGTTATTTTAAACAGTCAATCAAATTCAGTAAACAGTGAAACTGTTTGTTGCATTACTTTGTATTCATGCAATTAGATGGTAATCTGCATGAAAAATTAAAAATAAAAATATTTTACTTATAGTGATCAATTTGACCCGGACAGATGTGATTACTATAAGAGGCTTCCACTGTATTCGGCTTCATATTGCACCACAAACAACTCTCTTTTACCCTGACAACCATGATCACATTATCCTTATTACGGTGGATCTTAAAAAGGAAGTTTTGCTCCTTGTGGTTCGCTTTAAGTACCTTACATTCATCAGTATATAACAAAGCATAATAAACTATTCATTGTCCTAAAATCAGACCAGAGAAGTAAGGAAACCTCTCTTTCAAGATTCACAAGCCGTGATGCTGCTTTAAAGTTTAAACACATTTGGTGGTAACGTGTGCATGGATCTGCTTACTAAAGCATAAAAAAACATCTCTGTATTACTTTAAGAAGGCACTTTTGAAAGGATTTGACATACTTGTTGCATTGGTGTTGCTGTAGTATAAGAAACAGGTAAAAAAAAAAAATGAAATAACAAAAGCTAATCTACACGTTCTCCTCCCCCGGCTTCCTACTGCTGCAGGGGGGCTTAGGCCTTCAGAAGAAATCTTTTGGGAAATTTATGTTGCTTTTAGAACTGTTCCCAGCTAAAGTGTGTCATGAATGAGTGAGGGATTATGTGACATTTTGCGTTACAAAATACCAACTCAGCTACTGTATTAATACGGTTCAAATCTAATATCCATCTGCCAATTGACCCTTCATTTTCTCTCTTCATCATCTTCACACAGCTTTTTTTTGTGTGTATTTATGTGAAATAATGTCTTTTTGCACATGTGGTCATGCATGCAAAGTGTGCATGTGCTCAAATTGTGTCTGTTCTATGTGTGGTTTCTACATGTATGTGACTGTGTTGCTTTATATTGTAGATTAGATGGGTGCAGGGACCTGTTGCCTTGCAGGCCCCGGCTGAGAGGAGAATTTCTGGGAGTGCCAGCGCGTCTCCTTGTACACAAACCAGGCGTTGCCCGCCCACACAAACATGTTGAGGTAGCCAAACACCTGGAATTAAACAGACAGGAGAAAAACTACGGATTAGAAAACACATAATAAATCATTTGTGATCAAGAAAACAAAAAGGTTACATTTTGATATCTGATGAGACACTTTGAGGATGTGCACTCTGGTCACATTTCTGTTAATTCTGACAAATTTGCTCTGGACTTGTGACACGGTAACAATGTCTGAGGAAAATGAAAGAGTTATGGCTCAGTGTCTCATGACTGTGAGTCAGGCTGCTTAAACGTCTTCCAGCATCTTATTATATCAACTGAGGGGAACGAAAGACAATCAGCGACTCTAATTTTATTCTTACAGAAGCCGGTGATTTGGATTTCGTCATGGAAACGAATGACAGCTAAAGGGAATGATGACTGAGATTGGGGTAACAAATAGAGGTATAATTATTTGTATCTGTATCTGTTCAACCGACAAAATGATCCGTCTCTGTTTCTGAATTCACATAGAAACAGGAAGTGGGCGTGAATTATGCAGGAAGTCACGTTAAATTGGTTAGAAATGTTGTATTTTCTAACCTAATATTCATTGGAAATGCAATTTTTGTGCCCATAAGGCATCAAATTGATTTATTTTATGCATAAAATTAATCCTTCCATCCATTTTATTTCTATTTTTAACTAAACTAAGTTTTACAAACTGTCAGAGCGCCACCAACATCCCCTCTTAAAGTAAAAGAAAGTAAAAGAAAACTCAGAAAAATGTTTAATAATCGAAAAAGATTTCTTTTCTTGCATTAAAAATACAAACTATTGTACAGATAAGAGCTTCTTCAGAAATAAAACCTTCAGCTTAAGGGAATGATATTAAATTCTAATGATGGGTTTGTTTATATTTCTACTAGTTTTTTTTGTATGGAAGAAATTTACACAGACTACAGCTAAAAAACTACAGATTCTAAGCTTGTGGAAGATTGACGAAGGGATTTGAGCATTTCCAAGAGTCGCCCTGAGTGAAAAATAATCAGTTATAACCTGGTGAAGGAACTAGTGATGCGTGGGTTGATGCACAACCTGTAGGTGAGCAGGTTCAGGCGAGCTTACTAGAAAATATCAAGGGCTTGGGTGGGTCAAAACATGACAAAGCAGAGCTCAAAGCAACTTATGAATAACTCATAGAAACATTCTGTGAAGCAGTCCACCTTCCACCTCTCTGTCACTGTCTGTCTCTGTGGCTTTTCCTGAATAATAACAAGCAACTTCAGGTGGAGGAAATATCAGTTTCCATCTAATTATTTCCCCAGAAAAACACATTCGGGTACAGCATCTGTGTTACTCCTCACCACAGAGATGTTGAGGGGCCGCAGGCTGGCGTACTCTGTGACCTCACAGGTGATGTTGCCGCCCTTGCAGAAGTCCAGCGTTGCACTGATGCCTTCAGTGTCGGTGGCGTACTTCACGTTCTGCAGGCCCTTCGCCCAGGCGGACGAACACACCAGCCACAGGAAGACCAGGATCGCTGTGATCACAAAGTCCTAGAAACAAGGACGGACACATCAACTCTACAGACAGCAGCTACAAGTCTCTTGTCGAGGTTTCTAGTTGTACACGTTTACATGCTTTGGTGTTTGAAAAACACATCATCATTCTCATGCTGTCTGAATATACCTGTATTCACCATCTGTCTGATACAGAAGTAATAACAGCTCATTTAAAGACAGTTTCTGAATATGTGCTTTGTGCATTCCTTCACAGATTAAGCACTTGATACTTTCAAAGATATGTAAATGTTCATTTCTACAATCCAGGACCTTTAAAAGTTGCTATGTTGAACATGCTAGCAAATTATGGCTTATTTGCACATGTAGTAGACACAGAGTGACATTAGCATTTATTTAGAGTTTTGTTTCCGGCCTTTGCAGGTTTAAATTTACTGTCCTTTTATCTCTGTTTTGGTCTCCACCATCTCTGGAGGGAAATCTCTTGCTCTTTAGCTGCTAAATGCTACACTTTATGTTCATCATCTAGTTGCTAACTTTGTCTGAATGTTGTGATCACAAAGTCCTAGAAACAAGGACGGACACATCAACTCTACAGACAGGAACTACAAGTGTCTTTTCTGGCTTTTCTGGGGGTCCACTGAAAAACTGACCAACAAGATCAATACTCACAAAAATGGGTCCAAAGTCAGAGTCCTTGTAGACATGCATGTAGCCTAAATACACCAACAGAGCCACCATGCTGTACAGAAAGCAGACGATGGCGATGCCAACGAAGAACTCTGACGCGGACGCCGAGTCGCCCACCAAGTGCGTCGTGGTGGCGGAGTGGTTACAAAAAGTGGTGTTTCCCTCGATGAGCGGGACCTGGCTTAACCTGGCGACAACACAACATAAAGGGTTAAAACCATCATTGTTTCTGTTTTATTTTATGTCCATTTTAAAATTATGTAACTGATGATAAGTGACATTTCAATCCTGTGCCTGACATTGAAAAATCACCCAAAATGTGTTGTGATTCTCACCTAAATGGGTAGTGAAAGTTGGCATCGAGAGTTTCGTTCCTGCCATCGCCGCAGAAGAGAGATATGATGTTCTTCCCCGAGTACCCGCCGCAGCTTCCAAAAGCAAATATGGCCGTGAGCTGTTTGGACAGACAAGAGAGAGCGAGAGATTGGGGACATGAAGGAGACTGATGTGAGAAAACTCTGTTTCGTTTGGGGAAATAAGTCAAGAAACTTAAGATACTGCAGTTTGTTTAGGAGGAGGGGAAAGTATCTAGCAGATTCTAACACTGAGTGGAAACCGTAACCCATCATAACTTGATTGTGATCCTCTCTACATACATGCACTCTTGGACAATGCAGTTTGTCACCAGAACTTCACACCCAGAAGAGAGTTGGCAACCTTAACCAGCATCAGCAGTAGAGAGCCGGAGGGATTAACAGATGGCCAGCACTTAACTCCAACAAACAGCTGAAAACAAACTCACGACTCAACAATTTTTACAAGTCTGAAGTCTTCTTCTTCTGGTTTTCGTCTCATGGGAATACCCAACATCTTTATTTTGAACTACTTTCTCTAATCTACTCTTTCCTTCCTTTCACAAATAAAATAAAATGTGGCTTACATGGCCTCACTAATGCTGCCATTCAGCTCTTGAATTCTTTCTCGCAGGGGCAGAAAGCATCTGATTCAGCGTGTAGCCCATGTGACACTAATACTCTCCTTAAAACCAACACATACTAAATTCTTTTAGTCAGGCTGGCTGCTGCTAGGCTTAACCCTCAAACTGCAGCAGGCGGATTTTATTATTCAAGGGTATTGAGCTCCGCCAGACTCTCCCTGATATCGCTTTACTCATACTTCATGGGTGATAATGATCTGATTTGTTCTTCTCAAAATGTGTTAGCAGTTTTCACACATTCTGGACATGCACAGCTTCATGTCCGCCGGCCATCACACATCTCCACTGAGACTCCCAGTGCAGCAGACAGCTGTGATGAAATACAACACTAATTCAAACATCTAACATCACAGAATAGGGCTAAATACAGAACAGCAGTCTTGCTTCTTCAATTTGAACCTTTTCCATCATGTGGGTTGGAAACTAGTCTTGCAGTTGGACAAAACGCATATCATACAATCGGAATTTCTCAAGTTAAGGATCTAGAAGTTTATAGAATCATGTTTTACTTTCTCTTTTTTTCCATAAACATCTTGCAAACACATTAATACACATTAATTGATTTCGCACAATAAGATGTTTACTCACCAGAAAACACCTTAAAGGGAGAATATTATGCTAATTTTCAGATACATGCTTGTATTTTGGGTTTCGAGTAGCATGTTTACAAGTTTTAATGTTTAAAAAACACCATTTCTAAAAACCTGTTGTGTGCATTTCTTCATGGATTTAACATTTTGATAGTTTCATATTATTCATATACCACCTAGACATGCTTTATAATAAGAATAGATATGTAAGTGTTACAATCCTGGAGAGTACGCTAGCAAATAATGCACATTTAGGAGACACAGAGCAACATTAGCATTCGTTTAGAGTTGTGTTTCGGGCATCCTGACAAATGAAAGTCTAAATGTACTGTTTTGGTCTCCACCATCTCACTTTTTAGCTGCTAAATGCTCCATCATCTAATCTAAAAAACTGACTTCGGATTCCCTCAGGCCTGTTTTTCTGCAGCTCTGATACCCCTTTTCCATCAAGGCAGTTCCAGGGCTGATTCGGAGGCGGTGCCTCATCTTGAACCAGTTCTTCACATGGCCAGAAGAACTGGTTCCAGAGTGGCATCAAATCAATGCAGTGTGATCGATATGGGCTAGCTTTAGCTTACAACAAAGGCTAACAGCAACCTCTTATGTTCAGTGTTATTAAGAATGTAATCGTGGTTTATAGCATTTAAGACGAGCAGCACAAATGTGTTGCACCAGTCGTGTTTGGATACAAATGTTGGCTCGCAAAGCCAGGAAGCCTGGATGTTACCTCAGTCCTACTTCCCTCAAAAATTTCAGGTATTTCTGTTGCAGTAAACAGAACGCAGTGGACAGAAGGTGAATTATATGATATGACTAAATAATGAACTTTGATTCACACTTCACATTGCAAGGTAATGACATGCACCACAGTCTGTTCCATCTATCAGGACATTAAAAAACACTCACTGACCTCTTAAATTCTGATTCATCAGCGCAACTGTTTCACACATTCGCACACCCTTGAAAAATGCTTACGACAGACCACCTCAACTTTTAGCCTTTAGCGTAAAAAACCACAACACCCACTTGCACATTTACTGTACATCTACACACACACGCGCGCACACACACACACACACCTCGAGGCCTCTCTCCAGATGTTTCTCCAGATGTCACTGGCTGCCACTTCCTGTTTTTCTGGCTACACACCACAGTAAGCTACTTCTCTCACATTCTCGTTTCACTGATTCTGTCACTCTCCCACCACGAGGTCATCAGCATGAACAACTGGAACAGCCTGAGTGGACATAACACACACACACACACACACACCTCGACATTTTAATTCTTTTGTTTATGTTCACATTTTTAAGCAGAGCATAAATACTACCCTGCACAAACACAGTCGGACAGTTGGGTATTTTGTCAAGTTTCCAATATCACTATTAAGTCCTAATTAGGGCTACAGGTGGCACCTTCTCCAAACATGGCGACTGCCAGAGACTGTGGACAAACAGCCGTGCTTTGCCAGGCTTCTATCTCTCTAACATCTGCAAACCACCCAACACCAATTTATGGACATTCCAGAGACACAAGCAGTCGCTGCTCATAACCGAGCTGTGAGACAACATCGATCTGCACTCATTGCAACCACTCATAACATGTTGCAGAAGTTAAATTCGATGTTCTTGCATGAGATTCCAACAGTGAAAAGTGGACATATAGGAAAGAGAAAGGTTGCTTCTGATGGGAACAACCCCAAAGGAAAGTCAAGTAGTTAAATAACTGACCAATGTGGGATTTTTGAGACTGATATGGTGGCCAATGTAGTAATTTTTTCAGCTGGAATGAAAATAGTCCCTTTTTTATGTGGATTATGCACCGATTGTTCATCTCTCTGCAATGTACCCAGAAAGCTACTTTCTCAAACATAAAACTTCAGTATTTTTAACATTGTTATACATTATTATACATAATACAATGTATTAAATTGTCAGCCAATTCTGTAAATGATAACTGAGAAAATAAAGAAGAAACAGGAATAAAACAAATATCTAAATAACCAATTATTGTTCAGTTTCAGTCAATTGCTGACAATTAAAAAAAGAATAACAGAATCAACAGCTAACAACACGCAACATTTTCAGCATTCTGTTTTGTGTAAAAAACTTTTCATAACGGCACATACACTGACACCGATATCCAATATCAGCTAATAATATCTGTCTGGGCTCTAGTTAGAAATATAATAATCTATAGTGTTTCTATAGGCCATGAGTTGAGGTCAGTCTCTTTCTCACTGGGTTTCCATCAGAAGCCCGATAAACCTGTTTCTCCCTCTTTTGCCGGAGAGACCTGACATCGCTAAAATCCAAAAGCTTCATCATCATCATGTTGACTGAATGGAGAATCCTTTTAGCATTTGTTACTCTGAACCCTCCTTCCTGTTTACTACTGTGTGGAAGATAACATCAAGGGAGGCATCAGTGTTTGGGCTAAACCACTCATGTGCCAAGTAAACTACTTTTGGTTAACAGGGCAAAGACAGAGATGTTGGACTTTAGAGTCTGGATTTCCTCCAATTTCATCTACAGCAGCAGTGATGAGCCATCTGTCAGAAATCTAAAATTATACCATCAAATGCTGACAAATCTATGTCCAAACACATATTTACTACTGCTGCCTGAAAGCAACATACACAGGGTTCTGTATGTATTATTTTAAATATCATGCATGCTCTAGCTTTGTGTTAAAAAAAATTGTAAGGTGTTTGTTACAGAAAAGTGTGAGAATACAATCAGAATATAATGAAGGTTACATATAGCCATGGATTTTCAAAAGTTGATATAATTCAAAGGTTGATATAATAAGAAATAAATAAACACATTCTTCTAGAAAACCCTGAATACGAGTATGAATCTGAAAATCCCTTTTCTTCATATTTGTTTGAAACAGTAATAAATTGCACTCATTAAAGTCGTTTAGGTTCCAAACTCTTGGACATGGTACATGATGCCTTATATAGCTATAACTTCACATCGCTGGGTGGGCTGGACAGACCAAATTCCCAGCATTAAAGTACAAATATGCACAAACAATTTGCCATCCAGACTGTTGTGAATCACAAATATGTCGGTTTAGATAAGGCTTATGTAAGGCACACACAGTGAGACACTCTCTCTCTCACACACGGAGTCTTGTCCTGAGTCAGATGACGGGGTGAAACTGCTGCTCTACAGCTCTGGATGTTTGTATTTGAGAAAATAGAACAGCTGAGAGAAAGTGCAGCTGAGCTGACCCGATTATGTAGAGCACAACTGATTCATGGACTTTGCTGAAGGAGCTGTTGCCTGCTCGCTCTTGATACACAAACCGTGTGCAAGAGTGTATGAGCAGCCAACTGTGTGCACGGTTATGCAGAGGTAAATTATTGCTGAGAGGTGAATTCATCTGTAACTGTGTCATCTGAAGGGTAGGCACATGCAACCAGAGTTTTGTTTAGACCCACTTTTCATCCGTGAATCTGGGTTTTCTGTAAGAATAAGTCAAATTTTATATAAATGTCTTAGAAAAAACCCAAATTATTGTTATAATGGGCATATTTTTGGTTATTATTTTAGATTTTCTTACATAATAAAACTAGCAAACTTTAAATCTAATGCTTTTTTAAAATTAATTAACATTATTGCATGCTTTTTATTCATCCTTGTAAGTGTAAAACTAATCAATGCTCTCTGTGAATGTGTGAAAAAGAAAAACATCATGCATGAGTTGTTGTTTTTTTGCAATCTGCATTTTAAACGAATTCCAGCTCAAACTTTACTTTCCTAAAAGTGAAAATCGCCGGGAAAAGGGAAAACCCAAGGACCAAGAAAAGGACTGAACCTCCCTGTCCTCTGGGTATGACACACACACACACACAAACACACACACACTGAGTGTATATACATCTAACTTACCCACTCCACCAGTTTGACGAAGCCCAGGGGCTCCTTCAGCGGCGACAAGTTCAGCCGAAATCCGGTCATCATGATTTGAGCTTCTGATCCAAAAAAATCTTTATCCAGTTGTTCCTAAACTGTGGATGTTGGTCCAACAGGGAGGAAAAAGGGGAGTTGTTTGACAGAATGACGTGGTTTTTACTGCCGACGCTGCAAAAAATGACCAACCAAAGTTATTTAAAGTGACTTTCACAGCCCAACTTTGCACAAAAGCGTCTGAAAAAATATCTGCCATGTATGTGAGAGCACTCAGCTTACTGGGAAAACAGCTTTACGCGTTACGTGAACTTTTTTTCACCAAGTATCGATGGAAAAATCATTAGTTGACATTTTTTGCAGTGCAGTTTGAAAAACGAGCGCTCAGCTTGGTGATGCGCAAAATACGCAGGCGCGTATTAAGAGCGTAAAAGTGTGCCAAATTACGCTTTTGGTGACACAGCGTCATGTGTGTTTAGTTACAAGAAAGGGATGCTAAGCGAAAACGTTACACTATCTGATGGATTCTAAACTGTTGCAGCAAAGTTTTATTTTTCATCAAACTGGGCAAGAAAACATCTCAAACTTCCAAACGACCTACTATAAAATCGATCGATATGGGTTAAAAAACAAGCAGCTACATAATAAGCATTATCATGCGCAGTAACAGGAGATTAAAGTTACCAAAAGTCATCAGAAGTGTCCTACTGAGTTTTCATTGGATCCATCCGCTACAATCCGCAGGCTGCCTCCTCCTTGCTGAGTGTGCAGTTCGTGTGAAACGCCTCCTCGGTGCTGACTAGGTCATATGACTCTCAGAGCAGTACAGTGAACACACCGCAGATCCTCAAAACTCTCCCAACAAAGGAAACCTCAGAGATCAGCTGAATCGCGCCTGGTTAACATGAAGTAAAGGGTCGTTTTCACACATGATGAGGGTCCCACATATCTGACATGGGACTGGCTGAACCTGAAATATGCAAATTTGTTAAAGTGGAATCAACCGATTTCACATGTTAACATAAGTTTTGAATAATTAAAATCTGAATTTGATTTATTTGTAACCTTTACATTTTTTTCTCGACTTGGGGTGAGACACATTATTGAAATATTGGGGTGTTTATCAGACAAAGAGGAAACATTATATGTTTTCTAAATGGCTCTGCTTTAGTAGCAGCATCAGGCTATCTGGCACCAGCTGTATGCTGTGATGCAGCTGCAAAAAGAAAGTTTTCTAACATGCTGGAAAGGAAACATGGCACTGCACTGTGGGGCTGGCAATAGAGAGGAAATAAAATGAAGCTAGCAGTGCTATGGGGTGTATTGGGAATTAGCCTATGGGATTTTTTGCATTAGAATTTGGATCACTACAGAAAATAAGCTCTGTGGCAGAAATAAAAAGATAATGTTATGCTACAGCAAACTACCCCACTTTCGCATCACTTCAACGTCACTACTGTTGTCATACAACAACACGTGAACATCTCTTCAGCTTGTGTTAACCACAGACCTTATATCAGGCATCTAATCCTCATTGAGTTCGAGAGGATGGATCCTTCCTGGACCCTCACTTCCTGGTTTAAGAACTTATTACTGTGGCGCCTTATATGACGATATGTATTACCAAAACAAGATAACATGTCCTTAGTGTTCTTAACTTTTTCTCTTACAGCTTCTTGTGTTACTGTCTGTTTATATTTCCTCCTCAGAAGACATCAGCATTTTTTAGGGAAAATATTTAGTCTGTTAATGGAGACAGTCCAGGGTGTGTCTTATGACAAAAGCATATGGACACCAGGCAGACTCGCATGTTGAAGACAGACAGGGAAATGCAGCTTACAGTGGGGACCACAGAGCTGTTGACTGTCTTAATGCTGCTCTAACTTTAACACAGAAATATGGTCACAATACAACATATAAAGAAAAGTTGAATATTTTAATTTAGCAATGAAACAAGGTTAAAAAGGTGAGGAATAAGCCATGATTGATTCTGCTGAGATTAACGGTCACGTGACAAATATTCACTGCAGAAGGTTGCAGGCTGTTTACACAGAGTTGAGAGGAAAGGACAGGAAAGGTTGCAAATTTGAGGGTGCAAAAATGCAAATAGTTTAATATGTAAAGCATTTGGAGACCCAATTTTTTCCTCAAAAAATATTGGAAAAGGGTTGAATATAAAAATGTAATTAGAATTTATCAGATTAATTAAAACTGTGTTTTCTTTTAATGATTTTTGCCATAACTGTAAAAAGAGAAAAAACAGCCTGAAACAGCTTGGGGTTCAGAGGGGTAATAGACTTTCCAAATATTTTCAGATATTTTAATCAGTGAAAAGTGGAGAAATATTAAATATTGCTAACAGCTTTCTCTATGTATTCATAATTTCTGCATAATTTACCTGAGGTTTCCTGGAAAAAAGTCTGTCATTTGGTACAATCATGGGAAAAACAGCAGCAGGGTCAAATCAGAACACTTCCAATTTATTAATGTTACTTAACTGCCAGCCTCCAATTTTAGTTGGATCACAGCAGGTCAGCTGAACATGCAAATGAGTGACAATATGAAAAATAAAGCTTCCAATAAATACAGTAAATGGATAATGAATTACTTGGATTTTAATAAGGAGCACATATTTTGAGGATACTTCTATAATTATTTGAACAAATTACCAAAATAAAATGTCACCTGGATGTCATTTTGGTTTTACTTTACAATTTTTGTGTAGATTTTCACCCCATTTGGCCAGTTAAAGACCCTGCAACATAAAGTATTTGAACTGAAAACCTTAAACCAGTGAAATTACATTTCAACTACACAAACGTAGGCAAAATAAATCAACCATTCCAAACTGACTGGGTGGCATCTTTAATCAATGTATTGTTGACAATATAGCAAGTTATGTTAGTTAAAATATCAGTTGTGTTGGGAGAGAATTTTGGGACAACCAACATATACATACGAATAAAACAACAACAACATAAAGAAAAAAAGGTATTCACAAACAGTTTGTCATCCGTTACACACACACGAGGCATTCACACACACACACACACGCACAAACAGAAGCTAAAAGCTCGGCAGTCACAAAAAACAGTCACACTGCCAGTTCAGTCAAGCAAGGTTTGGATATTCTTCTGTTGGTACAAAAACACTTGTTCTGACAAAAATAATAATAATATTATCTAGTGTGGTCGTCTCCCTAATCTGCCTCTCTGCTTTCAGTCAAACTAGTTGTTGTATGTACAAGTGAGAAGGCAGTATGGCCGCATCGTTTGTGAATAAGGATATTTACTGCAATATTTCTGGCATTTTTTTCTCCTTTGTCATACAAAATAATATTTCTCTGAGGTAAGAACCGAGACAGTATCAAAATAGTAGAGTTTTACTAAAATGCACCACATAATTGGGAGGAAAAAAAAGGGTTGAATGTTGAACTGGATAACACAAAAATCGGACAGTGGTGGCAGTTGAAAGAAGAAAAAAAAAACAACAGTAGGAAAATAAAGAAAACAGTGTTTCAGGAACACGACTAGCTAGTGTAGCTTCTCTGTGTTGGAGCCTGAGATATGGGAGAGATGGGAGTCAGTGACATCACACGTTTCTTCAAGGTCTTTTCTAAAAAATCACAAGAAACTAGCAGGGTCAGTTTCCCCCGGAGAATAAAATCACTTAGCAGACTGTGGCAGCAGTGTGAAGCCCCCAAGGTGACAGTATATGAACCTGTGAATGTCTAAAACTGCAGGTAATTGTTTATTTCTTGCCTGGACTCTTTCAAACACTTTATAGTTATGCTAGGAACTCTGAGAGACTGATGCTGTTTTAATTCACATACTTCTACATTTACACTTGATATTTGAGTGCCTGATTGAATTCACACTGACAAGTATGGGAAAATGTAGTGCACTGAATACGGAGCGCTCGACACCAATGGACGAATGCTTGAATATATGTCACAAAAGATTAGCAAATTATCACATTTTGTGCTTAATATGTTTTAGACAGACGTTTTTTTTTTTTTAAATAGGGTGGTAGAAATATCCAAATTGAGACACAGCATATACTTTGAGCTCAATGCTAACGCTAGCATGCCAACGATGACTATGCTAACATGCAAATGTTGATGTTTAGTGTGATGGTAAGCTTTAATTAGCTCATTAGCCCTAAAACGCACAACAAAACAGCTAAAGCTGGGAGGAATGTTGTTATTTTTAACAAAGTATTGGACAGATTATCAGTTGTGAGGACAAATTTGAAGCAAAAAATTTCACAATTACATATAAAGTCAATGCAAATTTGCACCAGGCGAGTTGAAATGGTCTACATCTGTGTCGCTAAAGCCTAACAGAATTGAGATAAAGTGAGCAAACCATGACACTACATGGTAATTGAAAAAAATATGCTTTTTTAACCTGGTTTCAGCTGTTGGTTGAACTTCACTGATGTTTGGTTAGTTTGCGCAGCACTCCAGCAGCCATATTTTAACCGACCTTTAGAGTTTTCATAATTGGAGCTCACTGCACAGACTGAAAAATTTAGTGAAATATTTAGTTTCTGGTCTCAACAAGCTGTTAGCGTCCTGTGATGTCACCAGCACCCAGCTCCTCCTGAATCCCCGCGAGCTCTGCGACAGAAAAACCCTCCACTCTGAAAGGGGCCAACGCAGCAATGTGACTAAACACACCTGCAGACAGGAGTGACACTCCACTGGGATGCTCTGAATGGGAAGATAATTAACTCCAAAAGGCATTTTCAGCAAGATCCCATTTAAACCCGGGCAATGAATCCGAGCATCACTTTTCCAGAAACACAGCTGTTGAAGTTTCCCTGCTTTCCTCGAGTTAAGGCAGTGATACCAAGGGCAACGTTTAGCTGATCAGCAGCTGGGCGCCAACAACTGCCAAAGCATGGCCGTCACAAAGCTTTCCCTGATCCAGAGTCCCATTTTTCTACCTTTTTGTTACTTTTACATTACCCAAAAGACAAAAAAACCCAAACTCACTGCCGTTTGTCACAACGCTGTGTCTCCTTTCAGAATAAAAGGCCGGCAAAGTAAAAGGAAGAGTGTTCTCTTTTTCCCCGATCAACAAGTACGTTTGCATAAAGGAATACTACACAATCCTTTAAAGGAAGAAAATCTCAGCGAACACACTCACACACAACCACACAGACCCAAGCACACACACGGCACATAACCTTTCATGAACACATAGATCTTCATTCCAGTGAAGACAAATTCTGTGATGTATTTTCTTTTCTTTTTTTTACGTTTCTTTTTCTTTTTTTTTTTTTTTTACATCAACTCTTGGTCTTATACAGCAAAGACTGGTTTCCACAGCATTCATCATCATGAAGACTCAATCTGAAAATCTAATCTTGTCGGTTTACTTTTGGGGCTCTGACAACACTGGGAAGATTAATGGAAAATACCATTTTCTCATTCATTATTCCCACAAATGCCGGAGCAGTATGATCCAGTGTTTACACATGTCTAAAAATGAAAAAAAAAAACAGCTTCTTCCATGAACAGAAATAGTGATTTTGTGGTATGATTGGACCTTCATGATGTGAACGCTCTGTGGCCGACATAATGGCAAGTAGATGATCATTTTATATAGCTTCAAAGATGCACCCATAACATTTTATTTGGCAGAGTAAGAGTAGAAAATATTCAGGTAGTACTTGATAGATGACGGCCTTTTTTTATAATTGAGCCGTAACGACTTATTCAAAGCAAGATAACTGAGGAAAATTAATTCCTTCATCGCCGATAATTCAGTATTCAAGACCTTCGGTTTCCAGGTGGAAGCAACATAGAAGCTGCGACCAGTCAATGTTATCAGTGCACCGTTATATACCATGATCATCGTTTTTCTTCCTTCACATAAAAGACAAAGCTAAGTAGATTCAGACATGTAGTTTTTTCTAAACAGTTTCTGTACACAATACACGGGGCGCGGTCATTGGTGTGGGTGTGGCTTCGGATTTCTTTCTGTCATCTTTCTCACGTCACGTTCACTCGGCACGCGGCCGCCACGAGCTTATTCACAATCGCCGTTTTAGCGTTTGAGTCGGCATGGAAAAAGTCTGCCGACACACTGCCTACCAGCAGCCAATCACATTCTTACGCTTGCAATATGTCGAGCCTATCAGTGCAACATGCCGGAGTCCAATTTGGGGCGGCGGCACATGGGAATGAACGTTTCTTATCATTACAACCGCAGCTTCTATCTACATGCCTGTCATTCTTGCCTCATACTGTACCTCTCACACATTCTCTTCTCTTTTTCCTCACACTCGCGGGGTGTTCGCCGTTCATCAGTGGTGTGTGAGTTTCCAAATTCCCCTCCCAAAATCTGCCGGAGAACCAACAGCGGCGTTTTGGAACAGAGGGTGAAGATCCGTGAATCTTTAAGGGGATTCTCAGGTTTTTACGGGAACGTTTCTCAAGCTTCGGGGAGTGGGATCTATTAGCAGTGCACGCCACCTCCATTTTTCGTAGGTGGCGTTCGGAGGCCAAAAGGTGAAGGGGTTGAGGGGAGAGGGAGGGAGGGAGGGAGGGGGGTTGTTTTGGTAGTGCTGCGCTCAGTCCAGCACTACTTCAAGCTCATTCTCTTTGAGCTTAGCATTGTCTCTGACTTCGTCAAATGTGTACGTCTTCACAATCTTCCCGTTGTGAAAGACTGTGTGCAGCAGGTCCTGGGGATAGATGGAAGAACCAGTTAGAGGGAGGTGACATAAAAAGATATAAAGACAGGTGATAAGGGAGGGAAAGAGGAAGCAAGAGAAAATGCCGGTATTGGTGAAATTTAAATGTGTGGTTGCTCCGTGTGCTGCTCACCACGCCGTACTCCTCCAGGTCGCCCTTTCCCTCCTCCAGGGTGACAAATTCTCCACTCTGCGTGCGGTGCAGAGACAGGCGGCCTTTCTTTGACCTCTTGTTGGGGTCCGCCACTGGGTCTTTGAACACATTCACCTTTTCACGCAACATAGAAAAAAAAATATATCACATTTTAAACTTTAAGGGAATTTCAAATTAAGAGTTCAAGCAAAGTTCTGTGTGGGTTAATTAAAGCCTATATCATATATTATATTATATATATTTTTTAAGCCTGTGTTCTTTTTCTGTTTTGTTTTTTTCAGACTGAAACATCCACTCAGCTTAAAACTGATGATTTTTTTCAAATAAGTGCTGCTGCAACTCATCCTCAGCAGTACATATCGCTTTCTTTAGAGCCACCAGAGTCTTTGACAAAAACAGCAATTTTACCTCACAAAAAACAGAGCTGCTGGTCTAACTGCAACAAATATGCTCTATCTTTCATCTGTGAGTTTGTCTGTATTATAATGGGATTTTCAAGAAACTACAGATTCATGAAAAAGAAAATCAAAAACTAAAGAGCCCTTGAAGAAAATTCCTTGTCATATCATCTGCAGTAGCAGTAAATTATAATATCACTCACTGTTTAATTACCTCAGCTGTTACATAAAACACAGTTACACTTGTTTCAGTACCCACCCCCAGTCCGTTAGTGACCACATAGCTGCATTTGAATGAGCAGTTGAGCAGATCTCTGGTCAGTTTCTGCAGCAGAGCCCCTCCGGACCCGAAGGCAATGTTTTCAATGGACCACCTGTGTTGCTTCATCCCCTCCACTATCTGCAAAAACACACACTGTACTGTTATATACGAGTGGTAGAGATGTGTCTCCTACGTTGCATAAATAAGTAATATATGCTCGTACCTCTTGCAGTGTGTTGATATCAACTCCGTCTCCTTGTATGACTCTAATGTAAGGAGGGAGAACCTTATAACCTTTGGCGTTCTCCACTGGAATAAACTTCTTACCCAGGATCTCCAAAACCTGACACAAGTAAGAGAAGAGAGGAAGGAGTTAGCATTGTAGCTTGTTTTAAGAGAAAAAGTCTAAAGGCAGAATCTTCTTGTGATCTCACCTTCAAAACCGTATCGAGCGGGTTTCCTGAGTCCGGTCGGACAACCAGCGGGGCGTCTGCACTGCGCGCCTCGATCAGCGACCGCAGGTCCTCTCCCCAGATCTTCTCGCAGGCGTTGTAGATGTCGTAGCTGTCGCTGACGATGGAGACGGGCACGCTGGGGAACTGCTTGATGATGTGCTCAAAGGCATCTTTTTCATGGTCTTTTCCCCACGCTGTGATGGTACTGCAGAAGAAAAATTATTGTAACAAACTTTTCAAGGAAAGAATATAACTGTATGGAGAGAATAGTTTTTGGAGGTCTGATATTAAGAATATAAACAAAGCTGCAAAGCTAAAGGAAGTGCATTTCAAGATCTTACATAAAACATACCCGACGAATTATCTTTGAAATTTCTTGCAGCTTTTGGAAACATATTTCAGGAAAGTTAGCAAACCATTTTTGTGATAGTGAAAAAAATCCCAATTTTGGGGATTCATTTGAAGCTACAAACCCTGTCTTTTTATTTTTTTTTTTTACCTTAAATATATTCATTAGTTTTATTACTTTATATCCTCATTTCTTTTAACAGATGAAATAAATTACCTTTTCTCTGAGACCAAAATTCTCTACTGAAATCACTTATTAGACTTAAAAAAGGGGAAGCAGCTTCCCCCCTGAAAACTCCCTGAAATTTATATTCACATTTTAGGCCTTTTTTTAAAATTAGAACTTTGTGTCATTTATATTTGATTCTGTATATGTTGTTATTGTTGATCTGATTTTTTGTACATTACCCTTATATCAATATTTTTTTCTTTGTCCTGTAATGTTTCTTCCTACATGGTTTGATTATATTGTGGAAACTTCGAAGGGTTCATATAGGGTTGTTCCTTTACATAAATAAATTAACAAATCACCCTTTATTCTAAATATAAATAAGGAAATGAGTGAGTAAGAAACAACACATGGCAAGAACTTAATATAACTTGGCTGTTTGGAAGAAAGACAGTGCGAGCAAGAGAGGAAAACGAGCAGGAGGAAAAGCCCAAGAAAGGTAAAAATGTTTCTACAAAATAAAAAGAAGCAGCTGAGGAGTCACAAGACATTCATCAAATGATAGTGCCAAAGATCAACCAGAAGAGGGCAGTGCTCTCCAGGTTTTAGTCTTTGAAGACAGCAGACCTGGTCCAAACTGTCTTATCTTAAAGGTTAAAAGAGCTCTGTTAGAGACCAGATGAATTACTGTTGAAGGCAAGGTCGTGTTCAGCCAAACTTCAAAGGAGGACTCTTTTCCTTTTACTTCCCCCCAGTCAAATCTGACCCTGAAGACAGTTTCAGGTTTATGTGCTGAGGTTATGAGCTATCAGAGATTCCTGCCACCACCCAAATACAACAAACATACCTGCAAGTTTTTTTAAGGAGCTATTATCTTCCATGTGTAACCTGTTCAGTGTACACAGAGTAAATCCCAGCTACTTGAAACAGAGGATTTAAAAAAACACCAGCAGAGACAGTATATATATTTTTGTTAAATCTTAATACAAGTTTCTGTACTCCTTCCTGCACAGGGCATTTCTGCTACATTGAAAGTTTACTGTAAACACGCAGAGCGCTGAAGGTGACACACCTCTACTCCAAACACCCGCCCGTCCCTTTCCTCCTACATCAAAATCAAAGTGGAATTTCACTGCGACTCCTCCCTCTGAGGTAGGAACCAAACAGACATTAGGAGGGGGCCATTACATGATGGTTACTATGACAACTTCTGCCACCATCCCACAATGCACTGGTGCGGGAAGAAGGGTGCGCTGGAGCAGCAGTAACTGCCCTGGTGGCAAGGAAGAAGTCACTGTGTGTGCAGGGAAACAGAAAGAGAGAAAGTGTGTGTGTGTGTGTGTGTGTGTGTGTGTGGTAAATGGATCAGTGCCATAAAACAACACCGGAGATATGTGAGGGTTTGTTTGCGTCAGGGCAGCAGCCAATCACAACCCTTCACCTCCAGCCAATACCAGCCCCCGTTCACAAACAGAGATAAATGAACCGGATAATGAGTGTGAGGGTGACCAAGCTCTAATCGGGGAAGCAAATTAACACCAACCCTCAGCCAAACGAAGAGTACGTTTTCACTCGGGCTGATAAATCCCAGCCGTTGACAGCTTTGGCAGATAACCAACTCTTATTTATAACAAGTTTTCTATTTTGAAAATCAATTTGGCTTGTCGGTAAAAAAAAA
>CAFUXE010000310.1:1594724-1613378 GCA_903364295.1 Serranus cabrilla | reverse complement strand
AGTACCTTATACAACCATACAAAATCCAAACTATCACTTTAATGTAAAACTCTGCAAACTCCTAATAATTGAGTATATTTCAACCTTATTTGGGGGTTTGGGTAAACAGGGGTTCTGCTTTCACTTTCACTATGTCTCTCTGTTAATCCAAGAAAATCTCATTCACGTTTCTTTCCTGCGCCGCTCCCTTGACGAAAGTCCAGTTAGAGAAGATTAAAATTCCCTCCATGACTCAGTCTAGAAGACCCATCATGCACCCTTTCGGTTTCATAAGCTCGAGGATCATGGATGCATCTCTAATAGTTGGCCCTAATCATTGAGCTCCGAGGGACGCTCTGCGCAGACAGCTGGTCTTTCTCCCTCATACGGTGAAAGAGCAGCTGTGCTTTTGTCTTCTCTCTCTCTGTTCTCACTGGCTCTCCGTCTCCCCCGCACCTCTGCTACCGCACCATGAAATCCTCTTAGGAGACAGGAGGGAGATGCATTCTTTCTTTCTTTTGACTCCTTCCCTGTCCGTCTCCCTCGCGCCCCTCGGGATCACGCTAGCGAACTTACACATCCACCTTTACAAACTTGAGTTAATTGGAGCATTGAATATATTGCACGCATTATACTTTGCCTCATTTCAGTCTTTTCTCACTCACTTTTTTTTTGGCTTTGTGTTGCTGCTTTATACAGTCTAATCAATGTGAAGCACCTTGTAACCTTCTTGTTTTTAAGTGAGTAGAGAGACTGTTGCTGCGGGTCACAACAGAAAGCACCTGCCCTGATGAAGTGTCCTTAAGCAATGCACTGAATCTTTAGCAGCTCCAGGCATGCAGCTCTGCAGCTGACCCTGCACGGCTCTGACTTTGTCCTGAAGGGGGGAGAGCAAAGAGATAAAATGCTCCCACGGGGACCAATAACGCACCACAAAAGGCTTGTGGTATGCGCCCTGATTGCAAACAGAGAATCACTGGACAACAGTAGAACAGTGTGCTGGGCAGCTCCCACAGAACCAGGCTGAAAGCATTTTGGGCATTGTTGACTTCAATACGTGGAAGTAAAAAAAGACCTCGGTCATGTCTTCCAAGTATTAGAAAGCTACCCTTATTTAATTTGTGAGTTGACTGGAAACATATTTATATTGACACAGACATGAATCATTAACAGAGGTGGTGGCTTCATAGGGCAAAACCTGGATGCTGCAAAGTCATGCAGCCTGGCAGCGTTTGCAGCTCACACTGGGTCGGAGGTGGGCGCTTCACTGTCGCGCTCAAGGGCACTTTTTATTCTGTTGCATGAGCGGTACACAACATGAGCAGCTTAATTCAACTCTCAGTCAGGACTTACCTTTTAGGTATTTGTTGAGGATGTACTGCAGGCCGTAGAAGACGGTTTTGTCATATTTGACTTTTCTGCTTTTGGTGGGATCGGTCCTCCTCTCGCGGCACTCAAAGTACGAGTACACTTTACTCGTGTTGGGAGGGTACTGTTTGTAATGTGTTACCTGCAGAGAACATCAAGGAGAGGAGACATATTAGCCCGGCCATTCATAATAATTATTTAGAATATGACAAATAGAGCATTGACACACAAAATAATGGCACAAATGAAGGTAATCAGTAGGTGCACACCCTCTTCTACATGTCTGAAGGTCTTTACATGATGAGCAAACAGAAGGTTTACATAGATTTGCATTGACAATAACTACCAGGAGCAGTTCCTGACAGTCTGTCTAAGGTAAGCTGTTGTATATCATAAACTACTGTTGGTTATTTTATTTAGTTTCAAATCATCAAAATGCTATGCAGGGATTTCCATTCCCTCTGGTGAACAGTTAACTGTCTAGGGCTTTTATTGTGAAATGTAAGAATAGAGGGAGATGAAAGGAATAATAAAAGTTTGCTATCTTTCTTCGGACAACGCAAATGATCAACAGTGATGTTTATTCTGCAAAACGTGACTGGCTGATGTCTTAGTTAATGGTAGAAGAGTTCAGAAAAATCACAAAACAGAAAAAAGTCATTTTCCTGCAAAAATAATGTTGGTGTTCTGTATATAAGAACTCATGACAAAACAGTTAAATCAAGTATGTGTGCGAATTAACCGCACAAAAAAACTCTGTGTGTAAAGCCTCAGAATAAGTGTAAAAGTGCCAATGTTTTTATGCCCGATTACAAACAAAAAACACACACACACACCTTTGAGCACCATGACAAATGAGGAAATTAATAAATAATTGTTTGCTCTTACAGGACTGGTGTTTGCTTTGAGTCATTAAAGGAAATGAGCTCTCCATGTTAACCATGAGCCTTATTCATTAACTTGTCTGGAGACTTAAAAAGGCATGTTTAATTCATGAGGTAC
This sequence comes from Serranus cabrilla, assembly GCA_903364295.1. Classification (NCBI taxonomy): domain Eukaryota; kingdom Metazoa; phylum Chordata; class Actinopteri; order Perciformes; family Serranidae; genus Serranus; species Serranus cabrilla. The sequence goes on along the minus strand of CAFUXE010000310.1, from coordinate 1,611,029 downwards.
AAATATTACACCAAGCAATGTGAAAACAGACACACGTACACCTTTAACTCAAGCCACATGCGTGTTGAACCTCATACACAGGTCTGTCGCGATAACTTTTTTTGTTAGCCTATATATTCTCCCAGAAATGATTGTGATTAACGGTATAATTGTAATTTTAAGACCAATTTATGCCAATGATGTAATAATAACAAAACAGGGTTATATTGCAACACATTATTAAGCAAACAAACTTGCATGTAAACACAATGGGCAACATCAAGGTCAGCCAAAATGATCATGGTCATGTCCATATATCACACCATGAGACGATATTGTAATGACTGTGACAGGTCTACATGCATATGTGCAAGATTAGGATTAAGTTATCAGACAGCATAAACACCAATACCATATGCCTTTAATAGGCCAATATCGGCCGATAATATCTGTCAACTGATATATCTTTTGGGCTCTAGTTTTGAGGTTTCACAAAGTATAGTGTAAAATACTGGATAGATCAGCCTTCAGAGAAACTGACACATTTCATATAAATGGTGAAACACATTTGAAATTACATAGCATGTGTTTAAAATTGCACGTCTGATCACACACATAATGATACGTTTGTTGGATGTCGGAGCAGTTATTCAGATGCAAAAGCAATGGTATAAAATGTTTATGCATAAAAGAACTTTTATGCTTGTAAATGAAGCAGTTCAGCAGCTTGCTGCGACAGCCCTGAGAGTTATTCAGGGTCACGACTGAACAGATATGGAGCGCCGCCATCGTGGTATTTTATCTGTGATTAGAGAAAACATTCCAGTTCGACAAAAGACCCATCAATCAATCTATTGTGCTGAACCAAATAATACAGTACTAAAATGTCACAATCAGGACGAGACATGTCAGGCTTTTCACCCCACACACGCTCTCTATTATTGAGAAAATATCACTTTCAGGGCTGTGCGTGTTTCTCCTTTATGATCTAATCTACTGTCAACTATCTGATACCTGAAACACTGACCGTTAAAGGCAAGCCCAGGCATGTTTCACACACAGATACTGTATGAGAGCGACAATACCTTAAAGACACGCACACAGGAAGGAAAAATGATAGTGTCAGCTGTAGTGCTGCGATCAAATGAGTCCATGATTTCCACAGAGTACACCGGGGCATTTGAGGGGCAATTTCCACAAATAAGGTCGACAAGATGAGAGTAACACCCACAGCTCAGTCAGTAATCAGATGGTAGCTTTCAATTTTTACACAAAATGCATCCTAAAACGTTTAATGGAAATTCCTTTACAACCACAGGATACGTGCAAACAGCTCAACTCTACTGTGTAATAAGCAGTGGTGGAATGTAACTAAGTATATTTACTCAAGTACTGTACTTAGGTAGAATTTTGAGGTACTTGTACTTGAGCATTTCAATTTTGTGTAACTTTATACTTCTACTCCACTATGTTTTAAGCGAATATCTTATTTTTTACACTACTACATTTAGCTGCCAGCTTTTTTCAGGTCAAGATTTCACATAAGAAACATTATCAATTTAAAAGGGATTAGAGTTTTTTTTTTATTTTATTTTTTACATTAAACCTTAAAATGAGGCCTATCTTTACAAAATGAAAGCCCTGCATCAATAATAATAATCCAATAATTTATTTGGTAATATATAAAACAATCTGAGTGGGTTGATTCTTCATCATGAGTACTTTTACTTTTGATACTTTAAGTACATTTTGATACTTTTGTACTTTTACTTAAGGAAGTTTTGAATGCAGGACTTTTACTTGTAGTGTTATGTAGAGTTATTTCACAGTGTGCTATTAGTACTTTTACTTAGGGATCTGTACACTTCTTCTACCACTGGTATAAACTGCACAATCTGAATATCAATAGTTTAAGCATACATTTAAATAATAAAAAAAAAAAGGTGTGGATCAGTGCTAGAGACATGATGAAAGAAGTTTAAATACAGACATGTGCTTGCCCTTCATTTGACTACAACCCTGGGAGACATGTAATTTCCCACCTTGGTAAATACACAAAGGTTACACTGTAAGTTACAGGTATAAACATGTAAAATCTGCCTTAAGGCTGAGCCACAATCTAGAAAAACAGGCGTTGTGTACAGAGGGGAACAAAACAACTCCTCGCCCACACTTTGTGCAGAAGAGATAAATGTCAATGAACTACTCAGTTGCTTTGACCCCTGTGTCTGTCCTTTCCTCTGGGCTTTCGAGGACTCAAAATAGAGTCAAGACCCACAACATGACACTAGGCCTGACCACGTGTGTGTACACATTCACAGGCCCACATGCCGATGTATATACACAAACACTGCTATAAAATTACAAAACATGTAGCGGACCTCGTTTGCAAGGCACACAGGCCAGACCTGCTTGTGTATTATCCAAAGACAGATCTGATGCTGATTTTCGAGGGAAATTTCATTGATAACCAATATGGTGTCCGATATCATCATTTTTTGAGATGGAATGAAAATAGACCTTTATGTGGATTGTGCACCGATTTTTCTGCAAAAAGGTACCCATAGTCCTACTTTCTCCAAGAGTATTAAATAATATATAACACTGTTATTGTTATTATACACACAATGTTTTACATTATTGGCCAATTCTATAAATGATAACTAAGAAAATAAACAAAAACATAGCAAAATAAAAAACATTACTTTTCCGTTTCAGTTAACTACTATTTAAAAAAAAAAAAAAAAAAAGTTTATCGGTAACACCATTTCCAAATCATGCCAAGCAACATTTTCTACATTATATATTGTGTAAAAAAAGTTTTCATCACGGCACATAACTGACAGCATAGAAACTGATACTGATATGCCTTTATTAGGCCGATAATATCTGTCAACTGATATATGTCGGGTTTGATTATATATTTTGCCGTATTGCCCAACCCTAAGTGAAGCCGACTCTACAGATTAATGTTCAGTTCAACTCTGATCTGATTTTCACTTAAATATTAAGCAACCATCTCCTTCAGTCTGCACTATAAAACCCTGATGGTTGGGAGCTAATTACGAATGCAACATCACTTAAATTACTAAGATATATTGACGGAGAAACGAACACACACAGCATGTAGAAGTACAGAAAGTGCAGGTGGAGTCAGTAACATTCTGGCATGCAGATAATTTCTCTGTCGCCCTTTTCGAAAATGTCTTGAAAATGAGATACTGGCAGCTTGTGTAAAGAATGAAATATCTGGCCACCAAAAAAAGGCTGTTTCTCATGTGATGCGTCACAACATCTGAAGCATGCAGCAGCTGTGAGTGTGTCATAATGCTTAATGAGACCAGCCCATTAGCCAAATGTCACAGGTTCAACCTTCACTGGAGCCCCTACCTACTCGCTGTAATTCTCTCCGGATTTAAGGATCAGAACGACTGTTACGTAAATGTGGTCATACGCCAACAAACTTGTGTTGTGGTATTGCTTTCACTAACAATGAAATACTGCGCACCTCCACCCTGTAGCATGCTCCGATCTGACAGACCCTTCACACCAACAATGGACTTGTGCGTGTGTGTTTCCAGACAATAGGAAAGCTTGGCTTTGAGGCTGAGCTTCTCTTTTTGAGTCCAAACAGACAAAACACAAAGGCATTCAGGTGCAGATTGTTTCCATGTCCTGTGAACAAAGTGCATGCCTCTGCTTGGTCTGCGACTTGGTCTGTGACTTGGCCTGCGTAATACCCCTCCTCTCTTTACAGAAGGTTATTGCACAGTCACGCACAGACAACATATTCCAGCCACTTTCAATGAAACAACAAGACACACCCAAACACATACGTTGTGACCGTTTAGGATACAATGACCTCCTCAGGTAGTCAGACAAGTGATCCTGAATCACTGGGAGGCTTTTTGTTTAGCATGCTTTTATGTAACTCAACTGGCTGTTTAAAGACACAGTCAAGGTAACTTCAGCCTGATATGGCAACACACATAACATGAAATATGATCAGAACCACCAGAAGCTTTTTGTCTCTCTCTTTCAAGCCTTTATCTATGAAGACACTACACTACACTTCATTCATTTTTTGCTTTAGATTTTACACACACATCTAAGAGCTGCCAAGAGCAAATGCGGTCATCTACTGTTGCAGCTCATGAAGGTCTTTTCTAAGTGATTACTGAGGGATACAGAAAGAGATACTACACCTTACAAATTTCTATTGCATGTTTTGATAAATCATTGCTCTTGAAATTGCTTTTTGGAGTCAGATTGTGACGCCTCCAGAGGGAGTTAACCACTTCCCTTTGCAACTGCTCCAGACAAATCAGCAACCTTGAAATTGTCCGTATGATAAAGATAAGCTAGACATATAAAGATAACTGAAATAACAAGGAAATGAAAACAAAACTAGTCATTTCCATGAAACAAAAACTGAAAGTGTAACTGCACTTAGGAAACTCAAAGGGAAGGAAAACAAGGAATTCTCTTCGCAAATCTTTTAACAATATATGGATCTGTATAGATATATTGAGTCAATAATTAAGGGTCCAATATAATCGATGCAAAGTGAAATATAGATACATATAATCCTCTTTAAATGCATGCCTTTATTTTCATATTCCCACTATATTTATTCTTTTTAAAGATAAGATATGACTATTTATCCCGCAGTCGGGAAATTTAGTTGACACAGCAGCTCAAGATACAGACACATAGTTATAAAAAAACAGAATAAAGAATATAAAAAATAAGATATAGTATACATACATTCTATATACATTCTATACATACATTTCTGCTATTTGGCATGTATTATTAATAATATATATATATTTTGTTTGTTTGTTTGTTTTCCTGAAAGTACTTTGCATTTTCCAGAAAAGTTGTTTAGCATGTTAAATAGGTGAAATAAGTTGTTGCATGTGGTAAGTATCTATATTATGTAAAGAAACAAATAGATACATTTTCTTTGTAATAAAAATGTCAAATAATGTTTTTTGTTGGTGAGGTTTGACATAAATTTAACTAAGTGTGTTAAATGGGTATAAGAGATATCATATAGTATATCATCATAGGATATGATTTCAATCAAATAGAAATCAATCGTAGAAGATTCTGTGACATGTGCAAATGACATATTTTTGTCCAAAGAATCAATTTATTGTCTCATGATTAAACTTGGGATTTACACCCTAATGGGTGCATCTCTAAATAATTGTAAAACCACATCTAAACTGCATTAGTTTTTAGCGCATTAGAAGCTCCACTTCATGATAAAGCATCAGTCTTCTTACATGTTAATATACCTCAAATGAAAGACCTCTGACCAAAACCTCTCACACTCTCCGAGCCTGGCTGAGAATCAAAAAGGGTGCATAAGGAGACACTGGCTCATTAGAAAATACTTACCGCATTCTGTTAAGAGATAGATTACAGAAACAAATCTCTAACTGTAGCCCCATTTAGGCCTTCAATGCATACACAATACACTAGACATGTATGGTACGAAAACAAATAAAAGTCAACTTTATTTTTAACAAAATGATCAGAATCTTTCTTATTATATCATTATTTAAAATCCACTAGTCAACTTATCATTGCAACTCTACCCTGAAATGGATTAAATAAATCAGGAAAAAGGGGCCAGGTCCTTTGAAAATAAGCAGCATTTCTTTTTTTTACAATGTCTTGAAAATACAGTCTGTTCCAGTCTGTTGTTTTCTTGTTTAATGTTACTGTGAGAAAGTGCCTGAAAATTACACAACTTCTTGTAATAATTAAGCTAATGGTTGGTTCATAAACGTGAATGTTGTCATGGAGCTTACATAAGAAGCTACCTAAGGAAGAACCAAATTATAATAAATCATAATACAAAGTCCAATGCTGGCAAAAAAATGCTACTGAAATTAATTTATAGCTATTAGAGTGCCAACTAGTTCAAAGGTCATACATAAACAAAAAAAAAACAAATATAAAATACATAAAATACCAGAATAATCATTGGAAGGTTTAAGGAATGTCAGCTATAGTTTTGTTTACAATGGTTCAGTTAAAGGTTAACTACTTTCAGTAGTTAAAAATGGCAATGAAGTAATTTAACTACTTGAATCACCATGCAAATGTATACATATAGCTTAACTACCAGATAAATTATTGTTATATTAGACTACATTTTTCATTTGTTACAATGTGACTTCAGTCTGAACCTTTGAGTTTTAGTCTTTGTTGCTTTTATTTTGTCTTCTACCCTTAACTTCCTCTCCTGTCCTTTCTGTAATTTTTGTCCTTCTGTCCCATCAACACCATCACTGAACACTGTCACATGACTGCTGTACATGGCAACCGTCCCGGGTAACCACTTGCTACGTGCGATAAAACATTCCTGCATCTGAATTCTGTTCTGTTTCCATTGTTAGTTAGTTGGACAGTACGCTACTAACTGTTGTGTTAGCAATCAATGCTTTAAAAAGCCTGGAGTCCACTGTTAAAAATCGTTTAAAGGCACTGAGCGTGCAGTACTTTGGACTCATAACCTAGCTGTGTCACAGTAGGAAAATACCCGTGAGTCTTTTCAACTTTCGGTTTTGATTTCTCGAAAGTGAAGCGTATCTACTGGTAAGGGCTAGCACCATGCTGGCTAACGTTACGCCTGGCTGGGCTCTTGAATGAGACTTTGTCCATGTGCAGTTCACCGGGCTATGCACACAGCAGTTGCTAGCTAGTGGCTAATATTAGCCTTTTTTATATCAATCCACTCTGCCTCTCTACTGCGAGCTAGCCAGCTAGCTAGTACAGCTAGCTTGATAAACTGTGACTAGCAAAGCCGGTGGGGAACCAGCGGTGTTACATATAAGTTAGCTTGCTAGCTCAAAGGGGGGTGCTTGCTTTCTGAATTTGGTACCCCATCTCGGCTGCACCAGCCCCTCTCCTCCTCTTCCTCCAGCCCATTCGGCCTGCTCTGAACCGACGGAAACCGGCCACAGAGAGCAGTATGATGGCCTTGGGACTGGTGATGAAACCACCTTGACTTTATCAATTTTCGTCCATCAGCCGCTCCCCACCACCCAGCCTCCCGCCGTCTCAAACCTTCCCATGAGTACGGTACCTTGTATGAATCGGTCGCTAGCAATATGTTGAAGTCGGCGTCTCTGTGCTCCATCTTTCCCCCCTCGGTTGTGAATCAGTCGCAGCTGTCAGTGTGTTGCGTGCCTTGCTGCCGGGGACTCCAGCCTGGTAGTGTAGCTGGGCAGGGGGAAAGACGAGCTGAGGGAACCGGGCGGGGGAAGGGGCGGGCCGACAAGCTGTCGTCACCAAAGCTCCGGCAACGCTCGGCTATGTTCGGTTCTACTCGGACAGCCAATCCGGTGTAACCAAAGAGTATACATACAAAGATGATCCTTGGACAAGCAAAAACCATAGGCAAAAACACAACGTCCATACGATTAATTCAATTTATTTCCCATCATACTGGAACTTTACACGTGCAGTGTTAGTAAATATAATAATTTGATCATAATATGTTAAATCACTTACACTGTAATAATTATATATCATGGAAAGCATAATTTTATAAATACTGTTAGATTTTGTAACTAAGACTGACAATAGGGTTCTGACAATATATGATCACACAACGAGTCAAAAGCATCTTTATGTGTTTTGTGTCTCTTTTGTTCTGTACAAAAAGAGCAATTACAAAGTGAGAAGGCAACCACAGGAATGGATGTACATTTCTCAAGGCATTACATCTTTAATACCATAATATTATAAAACAATACAATTTATACAATATTACCATACGTGTATTACTAGATTGCTTTGAGTATTTCATTTTTTAAGACATCACGTCTATCCCTCTACCGGTATATTGCATAGACTGTAAAAATAGGTATACTGTGACACTATTTACAACTACATCAGAAGTAAATTAAATATCTGTTCAGCAGTAACTTACACATAATGGCATATCATATAACAAAGTAGGCTCTTATGGTGACAATTATAACCGTACAAAATAATTATTACATTAATTTTGAAACAGCATTTCTAACAGCTTACAAATGGGATTTTGTGAGAAGACAGGCAGCTAATCCGGGCATATTTTACGCTTTTAGGAGCCTGCTACGGCCCCTTTTAAATATGACATTTCCAGTCGGTCAAGCTTGTTTATAGTGCTGTGGAAAAGTAGAGCACGAGTGGGAGCTCTTTGCTTCAGCCTCCTGTCAGAAATGATGCATGGAGGTGACACATTCGCATGTGCAGTTTTTAATCTCAGCAGAAGGGGGCAGTGTTGGCTCAAAAGGCTCTTCAAACTGTACTGTGTACATTTTCAGTGTTGTTATTTAAGCAGTCACTACTCAGATGTAGCCTTTGTATTTCTACTAAATCCACACCATACCTAGTCAAAGGTCCTACACAACAACGGTGGTGCTTTCATGTATTATAGGGACTGCTGAGGTCACCAAAAATCTATAAACCAAAACAAACAAGTAATTTTATCATACTGCTGTTGTTAAAGCTCAACAATAGCAGTATGAAATAAAAAATGAACACGACGGAAGAAACCATCATTACCATTTGCTTTTTGGAAGGAATACAAATGGAATGACATTCACTGTCAATTAATGAGCTGTCTGAAAGGAAATTATGTAGTGTAGCATCAAATATAGTTGCCTAAAAAAAGTGTTGTTTCAGTGTACTTCTGCGTTGGTTATCTTCACAAGGAATTTTTTTTTCCATTTAATTATTTTTCCCAAAATGTGTTGAAATTCAGAAATATTCAAAAACTGTTTCACAGTTAGTCTGTGCAATTAATAAAAATATAGTGTGGACTGGTTTTATAGCATATTAAAAATGTTAATACACATGTTAAAAACTAAAAATCATCCTGTGACGTGATCACACCTGAAAAATTCTCAAAAACAACAAGTGAACTTTCCTGCAACAGTCGGTTTCCCCAGGAGCCGCACACTGTGGTGGCTGTTAATAACCAACATGACCTTGCTTTAAAAAAAAATCAAGGCTGATCCTCAGTGGCTTGGTGAAACAAAAAGCCTGGGAGGACAGCCAAAACTGGTGCCAACTGATATGGTAGGCCTCAGCTTGCCAAATTCGCTCTTTTCTAATATTTGAGCATATTTGGAGTGTGGAATTTGGCTGCCTCTTGAATCAGGTTTTGAATGTGTTTTCTGAAACTTTAACAACAGTTTTGATCAATAGACACCAGCATATTGCTGACAGAAATGGTGTTAGCTATTAAGTTTTTGTGCTTTTTTTTAAGAGTCTGCAACTAACTGACACTGCACAGTAATGATGTTTATTTATTTTATTCCTATTTATTGTGTTATTATGCACATTAATTTTCTGCCAATCGACTATTCAAACACATTTCGGTGTCTTATTTCTTCTCATTTCTTTCTTCACCAGATCCCAAATCATAAATCCTGTCAGTGCGTAAGTAAAGCAAGTCCTGTGTTATATGAGTTACCTGGGCTGACTAAGAAGCGTGAATTTAAATAAGATTTATTTTATATAAATAAATAGTGCCTCTCACTTTTAACATTAGGCCGCAGATTGTCCAGGCAGTATTTTCATCAGTGCTGTGCAGATGTAATTTACATGCATGCTGCGGCCCGTAAACTCAGGCCCCTTCATGCCGTGTATCACCGCTCTCTTAGATTCATTACAGGTGACAGTTTCAGAACACATCATTGTGTCCTTTACGAGACGTTAGGGTGGCCTTCTCTTAGCCTACCACTCACAGGGAACAGCACAGCCACCCTTAATAGGCTACCAATTCATTTATCATCCCTTTTAAGACTTAGAAATATGGGACATTCATAAGTGGATATCCCATATATGAATATGGAGCTGGGAAAAACTGTGTTCACTTATTATGCTCCTCATTGGTGTAATAAACTTCAGGACTTTGTTAAGCGAGACAAATGTGTAAACCTGAAACAGTTTAAGCTTGTGTAGAAGAATGTTTTATATGTGGTGCAATGTGACTAAATACAGTTACTTTATATAATACCGTTCTATGGTAGTTGTGCTATGCTTGAGTTGTTCTATTCAATGCTTTACTTCTATTCCACTGCATCTATCTATCTATCTATCTATCTATCTATCTATCTATCTATCTACCAACCAATCAATTTTGCCTATATGCATTGTTTTTCATAAGCCCCTTGATGTAACTTTCCTACCCATGTTATTAATTTTAGAAAATTTATAACTGTGTTTTAACCATCCTACTGCACAGATAATACACTTTTTTAAGTGAAATTTTGAGGTACTTCTACTTTGCATGAGTATTTCTATTTATGTAACTTTATACGTATACTCCACTCTCACTTCCACTCTCTACTCAACATCTTAAAGGCAAATATTGTACTTTTACTCCACTACATTAAGCTGTCAGCTTAAGTTACTTTTCAGGTCAAGATTTACAAAATGATGACATGATAAACTTAAAATGATTTCACATGTTTATACATTAAACCACATAACTTTGCATTAAGTACTTAAAATGAGCCTGACCTTGAGAACAGTAAAATGCTGCTTACATAAATGTAATAATAATAATGCAATAATATTTGGAATATAGCATATAACAATATAAATGGGGCCATTCAGCATAATAGTAGTAGTTTTACTTTTGATATTTTGATCACATTTTGATGCTGATACTTTTGTACTTTAAGTAAGTTGTTGAATGTAGGACTTTTGCTTGTAGTGTAGAAATAAATGATTTTAAAGTATTCCTACTTCTTCCTCCACTGGTTGATAGTCCCCTCGTGACACCAATCTTTGGGACCCACTGTGACACCGGTGTGAAGCGCCTGGCTGACCCTGGATGGCGCACTCATTCAGCGGGACAGTGTGAGATTCCAACCCGCTGGAGCGATGCCTCCCCCGGCCTATGGCAGCGAGTCTCCCGCCTGTCTTGCTCCCTGAGAAGGGAGGAGCTACAGTACCTAAAGGGACAACGTGACATTTCCGCATATCAACAAAATACCTTTATGAAGTCTTGAGGAAGAAGTAAATAGTTCACGCGAATATGCAATTACCAGCTCTATTGCTTTCAGTTTTACAAGTTACCCAAAGTGAACATGTAGTGTCGGTCACATGATGCCAAATCTGCACAGACAGCAACTGCCAGGTGCCGCCGCCTCTTCTTCAGGAAACAAACCGCTCCGGAGTATTTGAAAACAGGGATTTTGGTGCTGTAAGCGACAGGCGGAGGTGTAAACATGCTGAAGTTAAAGACAAGTTTTGACCTGCAGAGAGATGTGGTGTCTGACATCCTCAGGAAGGAGGCGTCGGTGTGCCGGGTGAAAGGTGAGGCGTTCAGGTGTCCATGGCCAGCGGCCTTTCACTGTCAAATTTACTGTAAATTAAATAATTATCGTTGACCAATAGATAACCTAGATAGCAGTGCTACCTAAAAGTACACGGATAAAGTTGAACTTTGTTATTACGGACTCTAGAGTGAGTTTTACTGTCTTATACCTACATTTTGTGTAGTTAGTACAACATTTCATAATATCCCATATAAAGTACACTTCTCGAAGTGAATTTAACTTGGAGTGTCTATAACTGCAGCTTAAAAAGTAGAAAAATCAGAATCCCTCAGTAGTAACAGGTTAATACGTATATACCAGCAGATGGCACTATTTACTTTTCACATTTCCTCTCTAAATACCTTGTAAGTAAAGCAATTAATACATATTTCCTTTAAAGCATGACTTAAAACGTTAATATAATGGAGAAAAATGCTTAATAAGAGATTATCTCATAAAACAACTAAAGGAAATATAATTGACAGATAATTAATATCATAAATATCTGAAGTTGCATAGGTCCAGCACATTTCATCCTATATTTAAATGAGAAGAAAGCATATGATTTATTACCAGTGTATACAATCTCACATAAAACTTACTAAAAATACTTCTGCAGGGTCCAAATATTACAGCAATACTTACAAATATGCTGCCACAAAGCTATTAAACTTACTGTAACATTATACATAGAGATATATAAAAAATGTATGACACTTTTACCTTAAACCTCCAACTGAGTACACAGACATAAAATGTGTTGAAAGTGATACTTGACAGTGGTGGTTTTGTAGGTAATGCACCTGCTTCTCATTAAAAAATACTTCTGCGGGGTCCAAATATTACAGCAATAGTTAGTTATTATATATACTGAGTTATTAAACATTAACTGTGACATTAAAAGAATAAAATGTATGGCGCTTTTACCGTAAAAACTAAGAACACAGTCATATGATAAACTGTTGAAAGTGATACTTGACAGTGGCGGTTTTGGAGGGAAAGCACCTGCATCTCATTTTCACATTCAGGTACAGTATTTCACCAACACATTTCCATGTGTAATAGCAAGTTATTATAGTGTGGAGGCACACTATCTCATTAAGGATAACACTTAGTATGTTCAGCATGAGCAGAAGCAGGGATGCTGAAAACTTGTTTGTGAGGGCGTGCTGTTGTTTAGACATGATAAGCTGTATGGGTTCATAATAATGATGCTGTGTCTGCAGAATACTCCGGAGCAGTGGAGACTCGTATCCTAAACATCGAGAGAGACGGGGGCATCCTTTACTCCTGGAAGGTAAATCCATAGGGATAGCACTGCATATCAATTATTTCCCTTACTGAGTGTACTTCAGTGCTCTTTCCAGCTTAGTTATGTTGCAACCCTGTGCTGCTGCTGCCACTTATGGATGGATTGGCTACAGGGCACGAGCCCAGGGGCCCAAGATGTCAGGGACCCACCTGGCATTAATTGACAAAATACACTTTAGAGACCAACCAGGAAGTGATGCAAAATGATCGCGGAAATCATAAAATGATAACAAAGAGACACAAAACAGCCGCAAAGAGACAGAAAAGAGACTCACGGAAACTATGAAAAGGAGCAAAACAACCACAAAGAGCCACAAAATAACAACACACAAAGCCTGTTTGTCTTTTTGTTGCCATGGATTTTTATACATTATTTTACACAAATATATTGTAGCTTGGGGGACAGGGTTGCATTTGCTGCAGTGTAACATCTGAGCAGCTTCGTGTATGTGAGATATAACATCATATGGATACTATTCCCCAACTATTCTGTATCTGCTTGTTCCAGTTCTTCATTAAACTCACAGTGAGTGAAATATTCAAATCCCAGATGCTATTTTCTCCACCATTTATCTTCAAATGGAAAAAACCTATACTCTTTTATACAGATTTCTTTATATTGCTGGTTGACATTTTTTTCCCGAAACCTCAGGATCCTTGCTCGAATTTGGAATAAAGTTCCGTCTGCTGAACCCTGCTTCTCTGCACAGCATAAATTTTTAATGACAGACCCGCCAAGAGTCTGTGGGTTTAGTAGGTTAAAGACAGAGAGTTTGCAGCCTGCAAAGAGGAAATAATCTCCCTCTTTTCTGTGCAAGGTTCACAGCTTTATGCATGCCTGGCTGTGAATTGGGTTGCAGACTACACTTTTTCTTTTAAATCTTCTGAACCCTAAAAAAATGGTGAATTGCTGGTTTGAAGTGAAGCAGGTCTAGTCAGGATAATCGGCGAGGTCAGCTGAGGTGATGAAGAGGTCAAGCATGAAGTGGGGAAGTAGGTTTACTCAATCGGGATGGATTAGAATTATCCATCTGTGTCATTTCATTGATTTAACGACCTAATTAGAGGATTCTGTTTTATTTTATCCTGATAGGGAGCAACAGGAACCACAAGAATTGGGAAGTTTGACTCCAACACCAAACAGAACAAGGTACTGTGTGTGCGTCCCTCATCTTTACTTTAGTGCTCCAGTTTTTGCTTTGTGAAAGTGTGTTTTCGTGCACTCTCATTCCCATGTGGCGTTCTATTCTCTCCAACAGCTCCTGTACACGTTTGACAAGCAGGTGTGTGTCAGCAGCTGCTCCCTGAACAAGGAGGAGACGCTGTTAGGTGAGCCTCTGTAATGTACAGATAATGAATTACCAGCAAATAAGACAGAACTGTGCTCTTGAGCCCAAATCACGCAATTAAGTGCGTGGCAATATTCAGGTCTTAATACTGGCGTCTAGGGAGCAGTGAAGTATCCCTGTAACATTACAAAGGATGGGAATACAGAACCAGCTCCAGCTGAGTCCGGGTTACAAATTGTCCAATCCATCAGAATCACATGCTTCCGAGCTTTTCCATTCCTTTTATAGATGCCGGCGTGCTGTTTCTGACAGATGCACATTGCAAAACAAGGATATCAAACTTGTGTCTTTGCTGCTGGAAACTTGCAGCCATTAATCCATTAAATCTGGAAAATCTTAATGACAAGTTATTAGAAAAAGATAACTAGACTACAGTCCTATATTGATTTCCTGACTTATTTTTAATTGGAACACATTAGCACAGAGGACTATTTAAAGTGACAGATCAAATCAAGTCGAATTTGTTCTATTTTGAAATCCGCCCTCCATCTCCATCATTTGTTTTAGTTCCATTTTAAGAATATTAAGCATGTTTTGATGATTATCAGGATAATATTGGGTTTTATAATGATTTTGCTTTTGCTTTGATTATAATTGTGACATGAAAGTTTTATATTGTCCCAATCCCTAATGACAACAATTTTATGAAAGCTGGAAAAACCGCCAATATACTAAAACATCTTTCTGTGCAACATGGGCTTAAATTCCAGGAATTCTGCGAGTAATACGGTTTCCTTTGTTGAGTTAAATGAAAAAGGATGCTGTACAAATACTACTTTTTTCAATGTATCAGGAATCAATAAGGGGATTGAAAGAATCTGACCAATAAGCAGAATCAATAATGAAGAATCTTATGAATTCCCATCATTAAACATGACCATTTTTCAACCCATAAGAACAGGCTTAAGGACCCAGTTTGGGTGCATATAAGTGTGTGTAGTGGTGCCAAATCATAGTGAAATAAGTGCTGATCTAGTGTAGACTCTGTGGAAAATATATGTAAATGAAGTCACATGACCTCTTGGCTTCGCTTTTTCCCTCTCAGCTGTCAGCTTGGCACAAAACACAAGAGGAGAGGAGCGCCTCAAACCAAGTAACACCCAAGATCTTTTCCCTCTCTATTTCATTTCCAGACCATTCATATTACATTCTTTCAAATTGAATTTCAAGAAAAGTTTACATAAGCTGTATTTGTCCAGGATTTATGGATCTGTGGTGGATATTATCAAACATTCTCTGCCACACTTCTGCCGGGATTACAGCGTCAAGTTCCTCCTGAGTTTTCAATTTGTCATCAGACATTGTTATGTGGGATTTTAGATAGTATATTGCATTTTTAATCTTTCTTATTGCACACTTGAATTAATTTCTTCTCACATTCTGTCTGTCTTAGTATCAAAGTGTCTAACTCTGCTGATTGAGATTCACCCCATCAACAACACTAAAGTCCTCAAGGCAGTAGACTGCAGGGTCAAAGTGCAGGTACTGTGTGTTTGTTTGTGTGTGTGTGGCCACTTTCACACCAGTTTTACTGCAGCCATAAGCTGATGTTGCAGTTATGTTGCATCTGCACGAACAGTGTATGAGTGCCATATACTTTTTTATTTTGCAAGCTTGCTGAAAGTCCTCTGCGCTAAAGTTTCCATTCTCTCTCACTTTATCATATTTTATGTTTCAGTTATGTCTTTTTATCAACAAAGGAATATTATTTATGTATATAGCCCAAACCACAAATGTAAAGATATGCCAAGAATGTTTAAGTCCTGCATTAAAATATGAAAATCAGCAGATAGATTCCTCCATGTGGTAGCTGTTGTAAAACCACCAGATGCTGACTCGTGTTTTCTGTGGCTGTCTCTAGTTCCTCCATTCAGAAACTGACAGGAGATCAGTGCTGGAGAGCCACCTGCTGCTGCTGACTGAGGACGGATGTGAGTCTGCGTGTGCCCTTATGCTCGCCTGTCTGTGCAGGCTACATTTACTTAATCTGTAACAAAACAGATCATCACATTTAGAGAGACATAATCTGACTTTTTACTTCAACTTCTGTGACACATGACATTGGATATAGCTATATTAATGTATATATTTCTGTGCATTTCAGACGTGGATCTCTACCACGTTCATCTGAGCAGACAGGAGGGTTATAGAGTGGTGAGTCTGACTCTGCATTCACCACATTGCTCACTTTAGCCAGCCCTTTTTCTTTTTGATGAAAGTGTCTGTAGATAGTCGCCTCAGCTTAACCATAAATTGCATGGAGGGTTTTTTGTAGCTGCTGGGTTCTGTGCAGTTTTTCAGAGGTGTAAATTCTGCACTATCTT
>CAFUXE010000310.1:1565482-1577359 GCA_903364295.1 Serranus cabrilla | reverse complement strand
TCTTAAGGTCCCTGTCCTGCGTTTTTTTTTTAAAACTGTGTCTGTTTGATGGACAATTTCATATCCTCCAGTTTTCCCTGTGCTCAGCATAGTTTTTAAAGAGCAGATAGCTTCAATTTAATGGAGTTCAGCCTGGATGCTAGCAGTCTCTCAGCTATTCTTAGAATGACCCAGTCCTCCTGTCTCTCTCTCTTTATTCCCTCCATCATTCTCTCCCCTCCTCCTGTTTCTTTCCTCGCTTCCTTCCCTCTCTCCTTTGTGTTCCTCCTCATTCCCCTTTTTCTCCCCCCAGAAGGATATCAGGTCATTCTGTCAACTGTCTGTTTTTAGACCTTCACTCATCTTCTCCACTTTCCCACCTCTCACATCCACAGGTCTCATCTCTCCCCCCTCTCCTCTCTATGGTTAAATCAATTTTGGGACACTGTAGTCGAGGGAAAAGCCGCGCTGAACTCAATTTGACCCTGCTGAGTGCACAGCAAAGTATTCTTAAAACACACAAACACAAAGTTCTTCCCCACACATGCACGCACAGAAAATAATCATGGGTGCTTTTTTTTTTGCATTGCAGACGGTTGACAAGCTTCGAGATCATCTCAACAGACACCTGCCTCGTCTGGGGAAGAAGAAGATTGACTCTCTGGTTGTCAACTATGTCGCCAAACTGGTTGGTATACCAAGTGTGTGTGTGTGTGTTGGTCAGGTCCGGGGGCTGTGTATACCCCCGTGAACCCTTTTACTATTTAAAAGTACATCGTTCTCGGAGTTATGTTTATTTAATGTATGCCCTTACTCTCTTCCGAGAAGGTTAAGTGACACTCAAAGCGAGGATCGCTCGGCGGAAAAGGCAGCAAGTTTTCCACTTTAGTTAAATGGTTTGACAGAGCCCACAGATGGATGTGTGCTCTTCAGATTAGAGAGGTTGCCGGAGGCCGCCAGGTCGCCGCGTCTGTCGTCTAAAACAAACATCAGTTCTCTGGTTAAGATCCTCAACCTCTCAGTGACATTTTTTATACGGGGATGAGGAGGAACACAAATTGTATTCTTCAAAAATACAGAAAGATTCAAATGCTGGGCTGACTGCGCAGGTCAGGGGTCCTGATAACTGAGGGACATTTTAGGGAAAAAGCATATGATTTAGGAAGAAAAATGCAAAATCACTAACTTTAGCTAACAGCTCTGGCATTGATGACGGATCATAGTTCATGTGACACTCGCTGCTAGATGCCATGCAGCCAGTAGCTTTGTACAAATGGTTATTACTCTCCTGACAGACATTTGTTAGGGAGGGGCAGTTTGAAGTGTATAAAATATCGGCTCTTGAAAGTGAAAGTACTGAAATGAACCTCGGATTATTAAAATATAAGGTTCTGAGGGCCGTGAATGGCCCACAGGCCACACTTTGAGCAACTATGACATAGGTCTTTGGTGAAAGCAGCTTTTACAATCAAATTTAAAGTTTTTTTTTATTGTGGCAGCGACCTCCAGCTGCTATCGTAATTACAACAGGAGCAAAAATGGATTCTAGCCTATGTCGTATAAAGAGCGACAAAGTCCACAAAGTTACATTATCCTTTAAACTGCTGTCTGGGCATTTTAAATGGTTGAATAATGTTTAACTGGTTAGCATGTTTGGCTCAGTTGCTGACTTATTTTGCCTTTAACGGTTTCAATCATGGCTGAAAATGTCCTGGAAAATGATCTTTAGAAAAGAGTGGGAGCCCTGTTTGGAGGACTTGTTGATGCGTTTGATTCATATACAGCATGTTTTATAAATATCACCTCACTTCAGAACCACACCTACGCCCATTGCTTTCACCCAAAGAGCAGCAGGTGGGATCTGCATAACCAAGTGTTAAGACTCTCCGTCTCAGCCCCCTATAGAGGCTCTTGGTTCGCTAAAGTCAGTCTTTAGTATTCCTGGGAGGTAAATCCCTTCACAGCTAGGAGCCGCTGAAAGCAGACATACAGCATATATCAACACAACAGTATTAAATCAGGCCAAGGGTAAGGCTGGAATTGAATAGAAAGCAGGAAGCACCACGTTTTGGGACTTTGTGGAATTGCAAATGACAGAGTAAAAAAGACGGAAGAAATCCTCCCTGCTCTCAGCTGGATAGCTCGATGGCTCGGCTCGCTGCGACAGGCTCATGAGTTTTAACCTGCGCCTTCAGACTCCAAATGAAAGTAATGGAGGGAGGCGTGTCTGTAATCGTTTAGGCATCACTATGCAACAGGCAAACGTGGTTATTATTGAATTTACTCAGCGGAGTGAGAGTGAAAAAGTTTCCCCGTCCTGGGAGCCGGACTTATTAAAACACACTCACGCAAGGGCCCATAAGGAACATCCTTCAGGGACGTTTTACTTAAAGAACAGTCGGGCAACTCAACAGCCGGCTGATGTGCTTACACATCAAGCTGACTCATGCTTTAAAAACTCAGGGAGGTGCTGTTTCAAAGAGGGCTGACTTCCCCTCCACAAATAAAGAACATCTCCCCCTCTTGTCGGTGCTTATTGAGACTAATGGCTGCGTTGACACAGGGGAGAAGTTGGGGGTGAAATAGATTACAGCTTTTAAGAGCCAGGGAACTTCTGCTATGATAGATTACAGCTCCACAGCACATTATTGTCATAGTTATTTATTTCCTGTCCCTGTTGCTACAGACAACTGAGATACATACCTTTTTATAACCTGGTCAAAGTCACTGCAAAGAATAACCCGCTAATAGCTGAATATGAATTACTAAAAGCAGGGATACATATTTAAAGTAATGGAATGAGCAGGAATGGGCTACAATGCTTTAATTATGCAGAAAAGTTATTCTATACCCAGGGTTATTAAACTTTTTTCCTCAGCGGGGGAGCCACACCGAGTAAATCCAGCGTCTTTGTCGGGCCGAGGCTCATTAAAACAAATCGCTGATTCCAGATTTTATTCTCATAGAAAGTCACACGGGGGATGCTGTGTACCAGTCTGTGGCTTAAAATCATTTGTTTGCCTTTTGTATGACTTTTTTATTTATTTATTTTTTTTTTATTCAGCATAAAAACATTGCCGCTACATATTTTTATTCTTGCTCCTGATCTTCAGGGGCTTGCATTACATCAGCAGCGAGCACAAGAGACGTCAGCTGGAAAAAGAAAAGAAATTGAACTTGAATAATTTATCTTGCTTGACAAGTTGCCACCTTTTTGTCTGACAATGAATCTCTTGATTTTGAAGAATAGCTGTTAGCAGTCAGTTAATACTGTTAACAAACCAGTGGAGGAACGGTTCGCTAAATTAAACAACAAAAAGGAGTTTTGAAACAGTAAATTTAATATTCCTCTGTATGACATATATAAGCAAACAAGACCATCTGCTTCGATATAGTTATAAATAAATAAGTATGGCCTGTCACTGGGAAATAAGACAATGACAAGACTTTGTTTACATTTCCCAGGTAAAGTTTGGCAGGAAGTGGAGCATTAGCCAGTTAAAAGAAAGCAGGAAAAAGAAAAACGTATTTTTAAAAAAGCACAAACATCTCTTAAGCTTGTGTTAACAACAGACCTTATTTCAGGCATCCAACCAAAAATTGAGTTTGAGAGGATCGACCCCAGGGTGCTAAAATGCTGACTTACTTCCTGGTTTAAGACCTCATTCCTGTGGCACCCTTTAGTATAAAAAATAACTTGCGTGTCTCTTTTACTTCCAAAACATATTGACTTTTGCTGCCAGAAACAACACAAAAAAATCGAAGTTACTTGTAGTTGCTTTAACTTCAGTTTTTGACTTTTACAATATTTTACTTTCTTCATCTGTATGGACAGAGAAACCCCTAATTCCACCAGTGTTCCTTGACTTTTTTGGGGAATCCACTAAATAAATGCATCGGATACTTGCTTATAAAATCTCTTTTTCTAATAAACTCTATGAAGGATTATGTAAAAAGAAAAAGAATAAAATCTGCGCAGGATCATTTTTAAGAAATACAAAGGGCGCCTATTATTTCATCTTTGATGCTTCTTTTATTTTTGGGCAAGTCCGTTACATAAGCGCAGCTAATTGAAATTCCCACCCTGAGGTCACTGGAGGACGTTGCCGGCAGTGTTTGGAGGGGCTGGCGCAGGGTTTCCCACTGGTCTGCAGGATGTGAATGAGGCAGATTGTCTTCCTGTTATTCGACAGGAGATGAGTGAGTGGTCAGTCGTGTATTGTGTGTGTGTTGCGGCACGCAGCGGGATGCGTTTCACATGAGTCAAGTGCATTCGATCGAAACCCATAAGCTGACAGATGTGTGGTGAAATGATGTGGGCGAGTGTGAAACGTGTGCTCACATGCTGATCCGCTGCGTCGGACTCATTCAGTGGAAATGAAAATGGGAAGTAGGAAAAAAACAAGAGGGAAGCGAGGAACAAGTGTACATTTCCATAAAGAAGATGTCAACACAGCAGAAAAAATGTCTTGTTTTCAGGTGTTTTAGACAAAATGTCTCATTTGAATCTAATCGAGCATCTCCTTCCCCGAAGCACTAACGTGTGTGTGTCTCTGTGTGTGTGTTTAGCTGGAGCTCATCAGACACATGCTGGAGTCAGTCTGGCTGAAGTACAAACTCGGCCCTCGTGTTTTGTGCGTGTGAGTAGCCCTCCCTCGTCACTGTGTGTCTCCTCCTGTAATGTAAAGTATAAAGTGCTGACAGAGTGTGTGTGTATTCATCTTCACGCATGTGTGCTCCAGACCCCTGCATCACTCCCCGCTGTGTGTGTGTCCACATGTGGAAACTGTCGGTGACCCCTCTTCACGTGTGCGCTCATGTTATGTAACATTCCTGTCCAAATTTTTGTGTGTGTGTGTGTTCCAGAAGGCAGCAGGGCAGTCCAGGCGAGTGGTCGGTTTTTCACTTCATGTTTCGGATCCTGGAAGCCACGAGGGGTCTCTGCCTGCCCCTTCCACCTGGTACCATCCACACACACACACACACACTTCCACTTTTAGTTGTTATAATCCAGTCTGTCTCCGTCTCACCCAGAATAACAATGTGTGTTTGCACTGAGGGACAACAGACCCGCTCTCTTCAGCACTAATGTAACCAAAAATATGTTAAATATTAGCACAGCGCAGACATGAGTAAAGCAGAGTGTGAATACATTTTCAATCATTTGAATTCATTTTCCAATGTTTGCGGTAGAAAGCCCCCTGTGTTACACAATCCCATGATTTTAGCTGCTGCTGATGAGGAGGAGTTTGTGGGTTGGAATCCTAAACTGTCTGGGAATGAGAGAGGAAATGAGAAACGCCTTGAAGCAAGGCAGTGAACCTTTATCACCGAGGCTGCAGGTGCTAATGTGCGGAAATTAGGTGTGAAGTTATAAAATCGTAGGCATTCAGAAGTCTGTGTCGCTTTAGACGGATAAAAGTTCAATAAAAATACACAGGTTGTTGGGTGTATTTTTGTGATTTTGTTAACAATTCTAACAAAACCACATGCTTGCATTCATATTAAAACTCAGTAAGCAGAATGTGTTGATGTCTAAAGAGAAGTGGTACCATGTTTAAAGATACCAGCGACTCTTTGGGGACCACAGAGCATGTGCACTATTGTTTAGCCTCAGAGTTGGAAGCATGGCTGTAGACTTTTCACTTTTTCTTTATTGTTTCCAATAACATCAAAGTCTCTTTTTCCTTCATCCGCCCCACTGTTCCCTCTCTGTCTCTCTCCAGGCTATCACACCCTGTTAGCAGTGTTTGCTGTGCGTTGCCTCCCTCATCACACCTTCTTACAGTACATTGACCACGGTTTCCTGCAGCTCACTGAAACCTTTGTGTCCCGCCTCATGACAGGTACACACACACATACATACACGGTGCTGAACGTTGCTTTGCATATCAGAGAAGTTTTACACGAAAAATACAATTATTTCATCATCCACTGATTGAGTCATAATCAGTTCTGACTAAAAAGCCTCAACAAGTATCAGATGGATTGCCGTGATATTTTGTACAGACATTCATGGTCCCCAGAGGATGAAGCCTAATGAACTTTCTTCTAGCCCCATTATGAGGTTGACATTTGGGGTTTTTAGTGACATTTCTCAACAACTGTAAGATGGATTGCTGTTCAGTTTTGTAAAGGCTAATTTGTCTGTGGACCGCATAACTTTTAAACTAGAAGCACCATCGGTCAAGATTTCACATTTTCCAATACAAAACATTGAAAAAAATAATCATAAAACAAGGGTTTGAATGTTTTATGATGTATTTTAATAATTAAAACATATATATATTTTGTCAAACCACAGGTAGAGCAGCTAACTTTCCTGTTTTTTTTTATTATGTGTGAACATTTATTAAAGATAAAGAGGCAACATCAATCATTCCCTCCATGCATATGATGACAAAAGTACACAGAGAGGTCAGAGGTCAAGTTTAGACACCGTGGGGATTCATTGCCTCATGGAAAGTACAGTGTCCAAAGCCAAACATTGTGGCTTGGCACTGACATAAACAGAACTGAAATATCCTTATCACTCTTGATCTGGATGTAGTTTACATGGTTCTTTCTCATGAGGAGAACAAACAAAGATCTGCAGAGATGAAAAGATTATTTAAAGGAGCCGGTCCAAATGGTTTCAAACTTCAAAGTGAGAGAAAGGGGCGATTCGGGACTTTGAAGTGAGAGGGTTCATGCCTCACTTCTCCCCAGGGATTAATCAAATGAGTATATATCTATTTCAGTTTTTGACTGTTTTGTGCTGGACAAGTGGCCGGGCAGGTGTGCACTTCCTGCTTCAGTGCAAGCACACACAAACATATTCCTTCATCCAGGATTTCTCAGTCTGACCAATCTTAGCTTGGTTCCTGACTACTACAGGAAAAAAAAAACTTGGTCAAACTTCTATCCAGTACCTTAGTTAGACCAAAAAAGTTGCATGTACCCCAATTTAGCAGTTTCATGAAAGATCATTCATGTCTCTTGAATAGATTTATATTTAAACGTATATATTGTAGGAGTGACCTTGAGTAGTTGACAATTTGATCCGAGGAGCCTTATTCGATTACAGTCGAAAATCAGGTTATGCAACAAAGGATCACTCGATTCTGGCTGTACGTGGGTGTCTAATGAGTGATTTTAAACCAAATTGCTTGGTTTCTCCCTTTAAATCATAATATATATCACATTCAGTGGCATGAATATCAATAATACTGCTCATAAAATTTGAAAATCTGATGTTCCAGTAATTGTGTGCCCAACTTATAACCTGTGCTAGTGGAGGAGGTCAGGTACTTTGAGGGCAAAAAGACAATCATGTGCAGTAACGTTGCAAATATATTGGAGAATAAAGAAAATAGTTGAATCGTCGGGGAAGAAGTTTATCACATGCACATGCATCCAACATTTTGATGAGTCAGATGAGGCAGTTTTTGCTGAGACAGGTTGATGCCTCGGACATCCGAGATAAACTACATCTCCCAAAACTCTTCCTACCACCTGGGAGAAACAGGATGTCAGAGGCTCTCTGCCTTGTTTCCCTTTTAGATGGATGGATCTCACTGCACCACAAAAAACACACCTGGGAAAATTCTTAAAAACCAAAATAAGAAAGTGGTGCTGACTCAGAGTGGTATTTTCTTAGGGGATCATTTGTGAAGCCTTGTTTGCCAAAACATTGTCTGTTTTCTACAAAAGTGAAATATCCCTCTTATTGTTTTATTTGAATAAATAGAAATCAGCATATGATGAGAAGGGTTATGCTGTAACTGTGATAGCGATCAGGGATTTTGTTGTTTTTATTTGCATTTATTTTACATGAAGTGTCTCCAGATAAAGAAAATAATAACTCTTTAATCCCATGATTCCTTTCAAAGGATTCTGCGCATCTAATTTAGAAATACAAGCGTAGCGAGAAGGTGTGACAGTGCATTATTTGTCCTCCCCTGTGAGATCTGTCTTCAGAAGAGTAATTACCAGCATGTCAGCTCTCTTTTCTTTTTCTCTTTGTGTTCAGATTTGGACAACAGTGATGCCAACGAGAGACTGAAGTTCAGCATACTCAAGAGACTCGCTGAGGTACTTTTGAGTGTCTGTGGCCAAACATGAAGTTTTAATGCAGGGCCAGGAGTAGTTTAGAAGAGTCTGCCATCCAAATGACGACATGTTGAGTGTACAAACTCTGAGGACGGGTCCATGGCCGGAGTGAATATCTCAGCCTGTAAAACAATGCATGAGGCTATTATAATCCCATCTATTAGTGAGGGGGAAGTTTTGATCTTTTCTCGAATGGTTCTCTCTCCAAACTTCCCATTCTGGTGCAATTAAGAGTTTGAAGTTATTTTAGGTCTCATCTCCCTGAAGCCGCCCTCAAGCCAATCACAAAGCACTTGTGTAACTGGCTGGTGTGTGTGAGTGTGTGTGATGGGGAGGGGCGTAGTGTAGGTAGTTGTCTACTGAGTCTGTGTGTGTTTGTGTGTCCCTAACTGTTGTGTAACTTCCACGTGTTCCAGTGTGGGTACACTACATTTCTTCTGTAGCTGCGTGAGTGTGTGTGTGTGTATGTGTGTGTGTTCTCCGTCCGCATTGTGGTCAGAGGAATTTCGAGTGTTTAGTGTCTCTGTTCTGTTTCCTGCCCATCAGACTTTTGTTGGGTGAGTTTGGCAGGCAGGAGAGATTTAGCAGGTACATCACACACACACACACAAGCTCCCACAGAGTTAGAAAACAGGAGATGCTGGCAAACTGTAGGAAATTTATATCTTGGCTAAACTCAGCACCCCCATAATTCTCATTACATACATCTTGGAATTCCAATAAACCTTCATATTATACTTCACATTTAGCCAGTAATAAGATACACTAGCTCTTCAAAAGTTCAATCTTAGCCTTGTTATAATTTAAGTGTTCATTAAGTGCAGATTTAAACAGTATTGCACCACATAAAGTAGCTCATTTAAAAAGTTCAGTTATTTATTTACACATATTTACCCAATAACAGCCAGGTGTAAGTGCTCCTTAGCTAACTGTATTGACTGACAATTGACGTTTCCTTGTTAATTAATAAACTTAATAAGTAAGATACTGGAATATAGCAGTCAAATTTGACCTGATTGATTTTTAAAAAAATGGTTTAATAATGTGAAAACATCAAATAACAAATCTTAATGGCCAGTAACATTTTGTTTAATGGCCAAATACATTAGCTCAGTTAGCATGTAAGGGAGAATGTAGAGCTTGAGGAGTGTTAGCTTGGTTAGCATGTAAGGGATAATGTAGAGCTTGAGGGGTGTTAGCTTGGTTAGCATGAAAGGGAGAATGTAGAGCTTTAGTGGTGTTAGCTTGGTTAGCATGTAAGGGATAATGTGCAGGGGCAACTCAAGTCCCTTTGATTTTCAATTTCTTTGGTTTAATTGCTTTTGACTAGACAGCACCACAAATGTTTTAAAGCAACCAATACACATTATACTTTAGTATAATGTAGCTGGTGCAACTCAGCTGCGGAGTGGAGGACTTGGGCCAAACACATTATTTTTGATAATCCTTCTGAACCATCTCTTAAATCTCCTCTTTAAAAAAAGTTTTTAACCCTATTTGAGTGTTTCAGCTTAATAAGCTTAATCTGTTTGGTCATCATATGCACATTGAAAGTTACTTATCACAAGGTCCCTTGCTTGTTTTTCCTAAGCATTGAGAACAAAAATGTCTTTCCTTGACCCCTTGTCCCACTCTAATTATGTCTTTAAAAATCATCTTCAGGGGCTGCAAGAGGTAAAATAATGTGGCAATTAAAGGGGATAAAGTAAATTTGAGTCCAATCTGTCTAATCAAAAACAGCTCTTCTGGGTAAACAAGTATGAAAAGGGGCAGGCAGGGTCAATACAGGGGAATCAGTTCAAATGGGAAAAATAAATTGTTGGAGAGCTTGGCAGAAAGCACAAGAGAGTCTGTCAGAGGGTGAGTGAAACTGAAGAAGCCACAAAGCACATGTATATATAAAGCACACTGAAGGGCTGATGAGCTGCAGGTGAGGAAATGGGCTAATGACAGAATGAAGCACAGGTGTGGAGGTGGGTGGGGAAACCAGGTGAGGGCAATGATTAGATTGCATGGGCTGAATGGAGGGCGGGATCTGGAATGACTGGAGAGTTTGTGGAAAACCAAATGAAAATATACCAAGATTTGAGGGATTTATGACTGTTTGCCAATCTTACCAGTACTTTCCCACCTGTTTATTTTATCTATAAATAGTTTCTCAATTGAATCTGATGAAAAAAAATACACCAGGATATATAATTACAGTACAAAAACATTATGCCATGATTAATGTCCAACAGCTGCATGTTCTTGTAATAAATCTGGCCAAATAGTTTCAGCGCATGATGTGTTTTTTTGTATGAATCACTTGAGGAACATGTTTCTTCCCACCTCTGATAATAACACACTCCTTCTGCAGCTCTTTTTCAACTTGGCAGCATGTTTTTAGCTGGACAGCAGCCTTGAGGAAAAGCTGCATTCTTTCTTATTGTCATCCACACCTGTAGTCTCTGTTTGTTTGCATTTCCCAGCACTGAAAAACATGATTTCTGCCTGAATCCCTTATTAGCAGTCAACTCCTCAATAATGGCTTCTAGTTCCAGTTGGCAAAATAGAAAGGGACAGATGTTCACTTGCCTCAGGGATTATTTTCTTCATAACATGAGCTACATGCCTGAAATGTAAACTCTATTGTGTGTGTGTGTAGCCTATGGAGCAGAGGATCTACCATATGTGGGACCATCCTGTCAGTTCAGCCTCCATCTCCAGAGACTATGTCAGGACTCTGCTGGAGAAGCACAACAAAAACAAGGTAACACAGCACAGTGTGTCACACATGCTGCAGAGAGTACATGCTATAGCACTGCAGACAAGCAAACACAACATTTGCTAATTAGCAATAAAATACGGCTATGGCTGATGGCAATGTTATTCGCTTGGCAGGTATTTGGTCATAACAGAAAATATTGAATAAATTAGCTAAACTTTTGCAGGTTTAGGATCCTCCCCAGTTCTTTTGCTAATTAAAATATGGTCACTTCTGGCTCCAAAACAAAGATGGTCACAGCCCAAATGCCAGTGTCAAGTATTTAAAACCTTAGTCCACAATAAGTCCAGTGAGTATCATCACAGTTACCACATCCACCTCTTTTATACAGTCTGTGGAAATACTCTGCTCTTATTTGCAGTTTTCAGGGCATAGGATGGTATTTGGGTTATTTTTAAACAACCCTATGTGTGTCACTTGCCTCCAGTTGTTTCACTGTGTACAGTAAGCAATGCTCGGATCAGACCGGCTTTTTGAACAGATTTTCTAAAGCTGTGGAACTTGTGATGGGCTATTATCACGTTTCTGACAAAAAATCCTTACAGCCTTAAAAAATGTTAACTCCAGAAACTCTTTTTTCCTGCAACGCTACACTCGCTGAAAAATGCTTTCCTCAGCTTTCTTGATCAATTGTGTTTAAACAGTGACCCCAGCCATACAGCTAACACATCATCTATCCACTTCACCATGCTGTTGGCCACTTTCAGTCAGCTAATTGGCTAGCGGAGCCAGTGGCATTTCACGCAATGACAGATAAGAATGTATGGCTGCCAAAAAAAGTTAAACCGCAGCCAACTTTATCCAGAGGAGGAAACAAGTGAATTAAGGTGACTGGTTTCTCTGGATTTGCTGCAGATTTGTCTCGACTGCATGTAACCTGGAAAACCTGCAGAATTCACAGTGTTTTTTTTTCTTCTTCCACAGGGATTTGCATTCACCGGCAGAGACAAGCCAGGCTTCAGACCTGAGTTTCTGCCTCTTACATACCTGGCAAAAATACTCTCAGATATAGAGGAACAAGGTAGCGTGTGCGTGTGTGT